>JARHVA010002046.1:1187500-1397500 GCA_037957365.1 Torreya grandis
CCAAATATTATGTGTAGACAAGGTAAGTACTTAATTGAAATCAATGAAAATATTTTGAAACCAATTCCTAAAAAAATGTCTAACCACCATTCAAGAAGACTGGCTCAAGAAATTTGGGATTGTTTCTTTCATAATTTGGCTCATGATACTAAAAGATGTCAATTGTTTATTTCATTGATGACATTGATGAAGTTGAGACCTACCATGTACATATTAGGGATAAAAACATCTAATAGGGATGATGAAAATGCAAAAATTATTGAAAACTTACATGATACATATCATATTCTAATCCATAAATCATGTAACAAAGATTCTAATGCTACCTGACATATAATCATAACTTGTGCAGTAAGTAGTCAAATAAGTAAAATGATTGATTTAAAAAATAAGTCAAACACTTGATATTAATATAAAAACATTAATGAAACCAATTTAAAGAAGAAAAAGACTTAATAAACCCAATACCAATAAGCTCTAGGCATTCTCTAATTGACTTCCATGAAAGGACCAGGCTATAGTTATTGCTCTGAAAGAGTTACTTGCACAATTTTAGAAGGACAATACTAGAGTTTCACCCAATGCAAGAGATGTAATCAAAATAACATTTGGTTTTCATAACCATGAACCACATCTGAAACATGTCTCGTATATGACTCAAACACAATTGTACTCCATGTTTTTAGAAAAACATTTACAAATTTTTTTTAGTCAAATATATTTTGAGATGGACAAACCTTTTTATGTAAAAATAAATCACACACGCACCACTTATTTTTGTAAGCAACATGTTGATTTCGCAATGTACTATTATGTTTTTTATCATAGTCATTGTACTTTAGATAGTAATAATTTTTTGTAGGAGCCAAGAAATTTATTCCAAACATTTTTTGTGAAAGATAGGAGAGACATTTCTTTTATAACAAAACATGTTTGGATGGAAGTTGTAGCATTTGTGGTGGATTGCCAAAACTAAAAAATTGTATCCATGAAGATGAAAAAAGTATAATTAGATAGGAATTAGTTGGTTTGATCAAATAAAAATTTGTTATTTATAAATTTAAATATGGAAAAGAATTTAAATGGTGTGAGCTTGTTACAAAATAGATACCTGTTTCAAAATTTATGGTCAAATTCAAGGAGAAAATTGTTTATGAGTATATAAGGAACACTAACAGGGCTAGATGGAAGGATGAATAATTCAAGATAAGAAAGGACACTTTCTCACTTGGTTCGATTGTATTATTAGTCAACTTTTCTAAAAATTACACATTTAAATCACAAATGGAAGTTTAGTCATAATATTACAACTCATTATAAGTTGTCATATTTGGGCATATAACATTCATGCATGCACCTAATAGTACCAAACAAGATCAAAAAATATTAAGGGAGTGCCATTTATATATCAGTGATGACTGTTAACATTGTATAGAGTATGTGCATGGTTTTTTTTAGAAGTTCTATGGATATTTCACTGAGAGGAACATTCATTTCAATCATCATTGCATTTGGTCATAAAATTGCACATCACAATTCAAGAATGCATGGATGTTTTATTAGTTGAGCAAGATGCACATTACCACTGGTGTATAACATATTTGGATTTTCACTAAGGTTGGTGATGGAAAAGGGGAGCATGACGGTGTAGGAGCATGTGTAAAAAGAGCCATTATAAGGGAGGATTTGAAATTTGATGAGGGTGCTCATTTAATTGATGCACAAAGCATGGTTAAATGGGGTAATGAGAACATTTATCATGGTGTTGAACCAAATTATACTATTTTAGATATTTTTGGTTATTGGAGGAATTTTTTTTGGGAAAGTATGAAGATTTTATGACTGTAATGAGTTCAAGTGAGATCTACTCATTTTGTAGCTCAAATTTAGGCTCTTGGAATATTGATATGAGACCCTTGGCATGTTTCTATTCTACATAAATGGAATCTATTTATAATGAGTGTGAGTCAGAAGAATAGGTGGATGACTAGAGTTTTATCCAATCAACACATATCAGGTTCTAAAAGCATTATAATTTATAGATATGGCATCATCACATGACTTTGACCATGTATAGATATGGCATCTTCATATATTGTCATTAATTTTTTTTTGTGATACAGGGCATGTTTTTGTAGTTATTTTTTATGAGGATAATAAATAGGGGATAGATTACTACTTTTGTTAGTGTATAGAGGAAAATAAAAAATTGACTTCCATAGTCATAGATGGAGTAAACATTGAGTATCCTACTAGGTCTACGGTAGTCACTAGAACTTGGTTGTGAAGATATCCAATCAAAAATTTAGATATATGGTTGTTTAACGACTTTGAAACACACAAGAAAATACTTAACTATTAAAATGTGGTTCTTGAAATGAATATTCAATTGAGAAAATATCATGGGAGGCCATTAAATAGGAATCTATGAAAAGTTTGTGAGTCAAACCATGAAGCTATTCTTGCTACTATCAAGATTACAACATATCCTATTGGTTCAATGGACTGATATATGCATGTATGTTAACTTATAAATGTAGATATAATCAATTTTACCAAATTTTGATGATTTTGTAGGTAGTGTACATATAAATTTCATTTTTAATTACTTACTAACAATTTTTTATAGGTTAGTGGTACCATTTAAGTTTCCACCTTCATAGTTGGCACTGTTAGTAAATAATTTCATATTATTGAAGCTAAGAGAAGCTCAAGCTAAAATTACTTAACATTTGTCTTTGAAATAAAGTTTCCTTGAATGAAGGAAGATGTAGAAGGAGCATCATGGTTGTTTGAAGTGTTTAATGTGGTCAAATGCCTTCATGAGACAACATATATTTTGGGATGGTGGTCTCCTTGATTCTATTTTGATCTTGATGTGCAAGAGCATTATCCAAATGAATATTAGTCCTTGAATAATCCTTTAAAGGTATAGGGATAATCCAAGTTCTCAAAAACCAGCTCAATCTTTGTTTCACTTTATTTTACATAATTACAGTTTAGGATTAGGCCTAGTGAGGCCTTATGTGCTTGTTCTAACACCTCACACATGTGAAAACAAAACCAATCACCCTAAAACATATTATATCCTCTTAAGCATGCTAAAACATATATGATTCCAATATTTTATGAAGTTTCACCATGTAATTTAGGAAATATTCAAGTTTTTCATTTGTTGTCAAGCCTCAAGGAGAATGTATGACAGGTCTAGAAAGAGAATTTTAGATATCCTGAGAAAATAGTGTTTTAAAACCTCATTATAATGCCAAAATTTCTATTTTTAAACTTCCTAAAGTTTATTTTTATACACCTAAGGTTGATCATGTACATATTTTCTCAAATTACAAGATTTGCTCATAATTGGTTCTCTTAATTTCTCAGAAAAAGCAGACTATTTATGAATAATTTTTTAAATTGAAAAAAATTTCACATTAAGACTTAAAATTTATTTCCAAAACTTTATATTAACATCCCTCAACTTTTTTCTTTTGAAACTAAGGCTTGATAATACCCTATCTTAGCAAGCTTCAACCAAAGGAAATATTATCAACTCTAAGTCTTCAGTATCATAAGGAACAAAAAAATCCAAAATCACCTTTTCATTTTGTTTATAAACCTTACCAATATGCATGAACTGATCAAACATCAAGAATATGTCAAACATATAAAGATTAGCACATAGATATTTTGAGCTAGTGTTTTTGTGTTTTATCTCTCCTTATGTACACCATAAACATCAGAACACTTTAAAAAGTTCCAAAATGGCAAGTAAGATCTTTAATCCAAATTTCAAGTCATTTGGAACTATAAAACCCAAGTTATGGCCCTTCATGTATTAGGAAGGTTGTGTTTTAGGCCGAAATGGGTGGTGGGTTTGTCTATCGGGTATGACGGGAGGCCAATAACAAGGTCCTAGACATTATACATCTATTTTAATGTGTTTTAAGTGTTAATTTTTAGTGAAGAATCACTAAAAATGGAGTTTTTAAATAATAACTCTAACTTTGACATTTGTTGATAGTGTTTTTATCCTCCTGAATAGTAGTGAAAATATATTTCCAGGTGGACTTGAATGTTAGGGTCATGGAAACACATGTAATTCACCTATTTAGACATGATATAATGGATATATTTTCACCTGGTGGTCCTAGAGGTAAAATACATATTGGATCTTGAGAATTTGTCTCTTCACTACCAAAAAGTTGCATTTTAAGACCCATCCCTGCAACTTATGCCACAAATTACTCTTGAAGGTTAAGGTCAAAGTGTTTCAAGGTGAAAGAAGAGTTTTAGACACCCAAAGGAGGTATCTTACATTTATTTTAAATGACTTATGGTTTCCATTCTATATAGTGTGAAGCTATGCTAAAATTATGTATATTTCTTGTATTAGGAAGGTCGTTCTTGAGGCTAGAATGGGTGGTGGGATTATCAATCGAACATGATGTGTTAGAGGTACAATCACTGAGAGGAGGGTGAATCAACTACCCATAGATATAACAACATCAATTTCAATCACTTCAAAACTCTTAATCAGTTACCACAATAATTCATGAAACATACACATCATTTACATAAATGAAAAATAAATAGAAATAAATATCAATCACATAACACATGACATATGTGGGAAACCCTCTTGGGGGAGAAAACCCACTAGAACCTGCAATTAGACTATTGTCTAATAATAAAAAGAACTAATTTAGATCAGAAGAAATTGATCAAAGAAATACCATCCCTTATTTTATTGATATTAAAATCCCACAAGGATATTTAACACCTGTCTAGTTGATCATCCACAATAACTAGACCTTTAGCAAGTTTTACCTTGTAAGGAGGCTACAACCCCCTTGGTGTTGAGCAACCATAACAACACCTATAAACAATTCCAACTTTGAACTAATGTATTCAACACCTAATAATGGACCTATAATTATAAATCTTAACCTTCTCAACAAAAACTATATCACCACATCAACCACATGACCAAATGGTCATACATATAGACCTCAATCTTCTCTACTCAATAACCCATCCATTGAGCACACTTACTCTCCTTCACCTATCAACACTTCACTCTAAACCATACACACAATCCACTCTCAAATCTAGAAACCATCATCTTTAGTTTCATTATTTATAGAGCTTACATGATTATCAACACCTAGGTCAGAAATTAGGCATGAATTAACCCTTAATACATTTCCCACATAAAGACACATCTCAGAACAATCTTCATAGGTCAGCCATATCATCTATGGGTCACCCTTAAGTAGCTACACCTTTCAATTAGGCCCTTAATGCTCTTATAGGTATCATAGAGAAATATTCACCCATTTCGTACTTTATCGAGAAAACTAAGAATAAAAGAACACTTTACAACTCATGGAACCATGACACATGATATATATGTCCCCTTTAAGTTCCAACATCCATCATAACACTCTTTTTCTAACCCCTAATTAGCTCAAACACTTCTTTGTATACACAGTCAATATGAATGAAAACATAGTCAACTTTTAACACTTTGTTCATATTACATATGATTATTCAAACCTTAATAATTCATAGATATGGTCCTCATGGAGTATAAAAGACCCCTAATAAATAATTCACCAATAGATATCTAAACAACATCAAAACAAGCTTGAACAGTCTTCTCAGGTCACTTGTAGGACATGCACAAAAACATAGTCAACTTTGAACCTTCATAACTTTGAATTTACATATTTTCACATCTTTAAATATATATTTAAAAATGTGAATTGGAGTCCTCTATAGGGTTTATTTTTACACCATGAGTAAATTCTACATGTATCAAAATTTATAGCCAAAATATAGAGCACTGGTGTTTCCTTTATTAAATTAAAATATTCAAATACAAACGGTCATAGTGAAACATCAACCACTTTACTCATATATTATGTCCTTGAATATTTAGATAAAATATTCACCATTTATATTCTTTTAACTTTAATTCATAGTGTACCACTAAAAAAATGTTAAACCTCAAATATTTTACCTCATCTCATGCAATCTTACATATTGACTCAACACACACTGTCGATCTCCTATACATAGCTTAGTCTTTATCTGTGTTAAACATTGAACACCTTGAAATAATATATCTCAATACACACCATTGATATCTATCTATATAACCACCCACTTATCATTAGATCTTGTAATAATCTTGGTCTTTATCTCTGCTTGATGTTAAACTTCAAACACTTGTCCTCATCTTGCTGCTTCCAGACATCTTGGAATGAACATGCTCCATTGATCTTTTTGTAAAGAGATTGATATTTACTAAATTTAAGCATAAAAAATTTTGACCCATTTTACTTACTAAACATCATATATCTATATGTATGAACTCCCATGAACAATTGGATTTCCATCTAGACCTGATCTTTAACATCGTGCAAAAAAGACTAAGTATGGGAACCATTGCTTATCTGCCTAAATTTGGACCATCTGATCTCCTCACATAGGATAATCCAAAAATGTTTAAAAATAGTCCTCAAAAATTCACACATGTGAGATATAACTCTATTAATCTTCCACTCAAGTTTTTTTTGCCACTGAGCCAACTATGTCAAGAACTATCTAGAAGGCCAACTTTGCACATGCATATATTTTGATGTGCTTCACCACATGAACTAAAACTTAGCACAAATAAACTAGGAATAAAATTGAATAAACCCATATGATCATTTTATCCTCACACCTTCACACATGTGAAATATAAAAACATCAAAATGCCTACTCAACTTTTCTTGCCATATTGCAAATTTGGCTAAGTATGGGAAAACATTGTCAAACTACATGGGAGCCTAACTTTACACTTGAATATATTATGTTGCACTTCATCACATGACCTAAAATTTATAACACATTAAATAAGAAAAAAAATTATCAAAAACATATGACCAACTCCCCCTGACTCATCCACACATGGAAATGGTGACATCAACAAATTGCCTACTCAGATTTTCTGCCATTAGACCCAAAATGTCTAGATGAAAACAATGATCAACTAGATGAAATCCACTCATGAACACAATCACTCAAAGAATAAAAAACATATTAGGGAAATATTTCACATACTAAAAGAATAATATTCATCCCTAACCATGCCAAAATATAATATCAACCAAGTATATTTCAAGCATACTAAGACAAGCACATTGCACACTTTGTCATTGTTACTCAAACTATCTAGGCACTTCATCCACTCACTTAGACACCTCAATGACATAACCATGACATCATTGATAACTCTCAAACATGTTGGGATTAAAATAACATGGTCCTATATGTCATTCTCTTATCTAAATATGTTGGTATTTGTAGTTTACATCGAAGAACCACTAGAAATGGAATGCTCGAATAACAGCTCTAACTTTGACAATATTTATTGTTAGTATTTTCATCCTCTTGAACAGTAGTGAAAATGTGTTTATAGGTTTAACTAGATGTCAAGGTCATGGAAACACATGTAATTCACCTATACAGATGTGATCCAATGGATATATTTTCTCTTAGGAGCTCTAGAGGTAAAAATGTTTATTAGAGCTCGACAAGTTGTCTCTTCACTACCAAAAGGTTGTATTTCAGGACCCGTCACTACAACTTATGCCATGAAGTTATATTGAAGGTTAGAAAAAAGTAATCTAAGGTGTAATAATAGTTTTTAGACACCAATAGGATGGATATTATGGTTCATCTAAATGACTTATGGTTTTTTTTCTATGCATGTGTGAAGTTACAATAAAATTTTACATTTTTCTTGTATTAGGAAGGTCATGCTTGAGGCCAGAATGGGTGGTGGGTTTATAGACTAGGCATGATGGGAGGCCAATAAATGTTACTACACATTATTAGCCCATAAAAATGTGTTGGAAGTGCCAATTTTTAGTGAAAACCCACCAAAAATGGAATTCTCAAATAACTCCAACTTTGACAACATTTATTGTTAGTGTTTTTGTCCTCATAAACAATAGTGAAAATATATTTCTAGGTGGACTTGGACGTTAGGGTCATGTAAACATGTGTAATTTAATTATCTAAATGAGATCCAATGAATATATTTTCACGTGGTGGTCCCATAGGTAAAAATGCATATTGGATCTCAAGAAGTTGTCTCTTCACTACCAAAAAGTTGCATTTTAGGACCCATCACTATAACTTATGCCATGAATTTCTCTCAAAGTTTAATACAAATTTATATGGGATGAAATAATATATTTTAGACACCTAGAATATTGATCTTATGGTTCATAAAAGTGAGTTATGGTTTCCATTCTATGCACGTGTGAAGTTACACTAAAATTTTACATTTTTCTTATATTGGGAAGGTCATTCTTGAGGCTGGAATGGGTGGTGGGTTTGTCAACTAGGTGTGATGGGAGGCCAATAATGTGGTATTATAAACTATTTACCCATAAATACATTTTTTTAGTGCTATTTTGTAGTGAAGAACCACCAAAAATGGAGTTCTCGAATAACAACTCCAACTTTGACAACATTTGTTGTTAGTGTTTTCATCCTCCTAAATAGTAGTGAAAATGTATTTTTGGGTGGACCTAGACATCAAGGTGATGGAAGCATGTGTAATAAACATATACAAATTTTATCTAATGGATATATTTTTACCTAGGTTTCCCAAAAGTAAAAATGCTTGTTGGAGCTCAAGAAGTTGTCTTTTCGCTGCCAAAAAGTTGTATTTCATGACCTACCACTACAACTTATGCCACAAATTGATCTTGAAGGTTAAGCCAAAGTGTTCCAAGGTGAAATTAGAGTTTTTATAAACCTATAGGAGGGATCTTATGGTACATAAAAATGACTTATGGTTTCCATTCTATATATGTTTGAAGTTATGCTAAAATTCTACATTTTTCTTGTATTAGGAAGGTCATTCTTGAGGCCGAAATGGGCGGTGGGCTTATAGACCAAGCATGATGGGAGGATAATAACATGGTCCTAGAAATTATTATCCTATATGGATGTGTTTTTAGTGATATTTTACAATGAAGAACCATCGTAAATGGATTTATTGAATAACAACTCCAACTTTGACAACATTTGTTGTTAGTGTTTTTGTCCTTCTAAACAATAGTGAAAATGTATTTCTAGGTGGACTTAGATGTTAAGTTCATGGAAACATGTGTAATTTACATATTAAAACATGATACAATGGATATACTTTCACCTAGGGATCTTGAAGGTAAAAACTCTTGTTAGAGTTCAAGAAGTTGTTTCTTCACTTCCAAAAAGTTGCATTTTAGGACCCATCACTACAACTTATACCATAAATTACTCTTAAAGGTTCGGACAAAGTGCTCTAGGGTGAAATAAGATTTTTTTATACAACTAGAGGAGGTATCTTATGGTTTAGAGAAGTGAATTATGGTTTTTTTCTATGCACATGTGAAGTTACACTAAAATTCTACATTTTTCTTGTATTGGGAAGGTCATTCTTGAGGCCAGAATGGGTGGTGTATTTATCGATCGATCATGAGGGGAGGCAAAAAACATGGTCTTAGACATTATTTTACCATTTAGATGTGTTATTACTTCCAATTTTCAATGAATAACCAACATAAATAGAGTTATTGAATAATAACTTTGACCTCTCAGGTCAAATTATCACCCCTATAGTTCAAAACTTGACTTGTCATGTCTCCTAACCTTGTTGATAGCCTTCCTATGTCTTATGATGCCTTAAAATGTTCTATGGAGGTCTCAATTAGTATATTTTAAGGTTTCTTATCACATTTTAAGGTTTTTATAGATGTTAAGGTTTATGATTAACATAGTAGCATTGCCATTTGAAGTCTCTCCTTGTGTCATGTCTTTTTATCAATTCATAATCACCTTTGAGTCATCAAGTTAGGTCAATCAAAGAGGTATATCTATGAATATGAGGTCATGAGTCATATTTTATGTTCTTATAACATCATTCAAAGGTTTTAGCTCTTTAAGTTACTTTCATGCTTTGGTCATGCATATGAGGTCTATAAGATTCAATCTGAGAGGTCAAGTGGAAAAGTGTATGTGCAAAGGTGCTTTCTAAATACATGAAGGAAGAAAAATTGATGAAAATGGAGACCCATATATAATTATACTTATTCAAAAATGGTATAAAATGAATTAGAACATTTGATTTGATCAAAAAAGCACTTAATAGTTAGTTTGAGGCCTAGTTACATTCTAAGACAAGGCCTACAGGCTTGCCTATAGGTTTAAGGAAACCAAGAAGAGTTAGAAATTGGAAGGGAGTCTTAAGAGCCTCCTAGGTTGTGTGAGACATTATCAAAGGAGATGAGAAGGTACAAATAGAGAAGAGAGTCCAGTCATAGTCTTTTTAGCAACCCAAATTGCACTTTGTTGAAGGAGAGTGTTCAATTCTAATTCAAACTTGGACTAACATGGGAATGTTCTAAAGGCTATAGGTGACCTTATAACTAGAATAAACCTCTATATTATGGGGTTAAATCCCTTGGTACATCACTTATGGATCGATTTGCTAAAATAGATTATTGTTAGGGTGAAAAGGGATATAAAGTATAAAAAAGAAGCCTACTCTAAGGGATGGTGATGCACCAATGTAAACATCATCCACTCAATTTGGACTTTAAAAAACACTAGTAAACAATGGAAATGACTAAATATTACAACTCCAAGGACTCTTATGCAAAAAAAATTCACATAAATTTTTCACTAAGGGATTAAAACATGAGGGTAATGATGGAAGGCCTAATTCAAGGCACTTATCAATCAAATCTCTACTCCAAGATTAGTCACTTAACATTAAAACACTATATGTGACATGCATAAGATCATAAACTAGTAACTAGGTGAGATTAGGACCTAAAAAGGGAAAAAAAATACCACGTGTGCCAATCAAACTAATATAACACACTAAACCTATATAAAAGAGTCTAAAATAGTCATTTATATTCACTTAAGAGGTTAAAAAGTGTCAATCTTGGTAGAGTTTCCTCATGCCCAAGAGAGGGATTAGAAATCAAGGCCTTAAGTCTTGAATATATAGTAGTACATGGATATAATAATAGGTAGAGTGGTGTGGAATTCTTTAAAGAAGTCAAAAGATCATAACTCATTCCAATGACAGTTACAACAACCTTCCATGCATTGAAGTGTTTTCAAAGAGTGTCCTTATGATAGTCAAAGTCTATTTTTAGTAACACTTGACCCATGAAAAGGTATATGAATGCCAAATTTCATTTAATTCTCTCTCTTTTATAGTTAATATAGATTAAATAGGTTCAATAAAGTCACCATGAAGCTTATAACAACCTATCCTTCTTTTGAGTATATGACCAAGTCAAGAAACTGACTCTTTCGTCCATAATGACTATGGAATGTGAATTGATTTCCCCTTAAAGATAATTTACAAGTATTTTAACCCTATATTAAATCCCTTAATATCCTTTTCATTCCAACCTGCAACTCCCTTTATTGACCAAATAGGCCAAATAGACGAATTAGGCTTAATAGATTGACTGCTAGTGCTTGGTTGCCATGGAAAACTTATATTAGACATTAGGAAACTATAGGTAGGTTATTATCAGGTATAAATCAACATCATAAATTATTTCATGGTCCTTATTAAGTAGTTCACACCTGTAACCTTATCAAACTAGGTGACTAGGTCACCTTTTCCTTTATTTCTATAGACTAGATACTTAAACGAGACTTATAGAGGCACTTATAGGCATGTTTTAAGACATCCAATGACTTTAGGAGATAAAAAAAGTTCCAAACAAACATATCCATTGATTTCCAACTCTTAAAATTCCTTGTACCTCATTTTATGCTCTTTTAATTGAAAAAACTATTTTTGATAGGTCCGTATAGTTTATGTACAACACAGTACCATGGGAAGGGTATCCTCTGAGTGTAATAGATATTTCAAGTGTTTTTATGGTCATTAATGAGTTATTTTTGTCAAAATATCAATTTTTCTGAGATTGGTCTATAGTAGGGTTTAAGGAGGGTTTTGGAGGTCCACCATCTTAATGATGGTTCATAAAGTACAGACCTCCAAACCAAAACTTATTTATATGGATATTTAGTCCATATACCCCTTAAATTGTATTTAATAGCTTTAGTTCCCATGAGAAATGTGTGTTAAGATATGAACATAGGGAAGTGTGTTTGTAGTGTTCTATAGGCAATCTGGACATGCTTATAGTCTTAATTTTTTTTCATAAACTTGAGATCTTGAAAAAAAAATATCTATATAATGGATATTAAGTGTGTTGGGATGCCTAAATCCTTATAATATCATTTTACAAAAGTCCTTTTGTGGTGGAATATCTAAGCATTTGAAATAATGGTTAGAATTGGTTGTTAATGGTTGTATAGTTTGAGTTAGTCTTAAATACTAAATTTTCCCTCATACCTTATTTTACATACTTGAAACATATAATTAGGATTTTAATCATCATATTACACCTCATAATGATATAATTTATGCTTAGGAGAGTCTAAGAGTGTCTCAAGTATGATGATAGAACTTCTAGGTCTTAAGATTGGCTTTAGGCCTAAAAGGCTAAATACTGAGTGTTGGGATTTAAATGGATTATATATGGTTTTAGAGACTCAAAATAATCATAATAATTTTTTTCATACCTTTTCTAACCCCTATTCTTACCTTCAATTATTCAAACTCCAACCTAGTTCTCATTGTCTCATATGGTTGCATATAGGTGGCACTACCAGGAGTATCAAATATGAGTGATTGAGGTTTGGTGTTTGAGGATGATTTTGTCTCATTTTTTATATGTTTATGGATTTATAAATCCACCTTCTCTTACATAAGACCTTTTTCTATATATATTGCCTATATACCCTTAACTCCCTTAGGGTTTCTTGGTAGTCAAGTCTAAATAGCACCTAGTGACTGAGTTTGGTGATTTTCCTACTTAACCTAAGTTTTTTATCATAATAATATTTTAATCTACCTCTCTCACCTTTCTTACCTTCCTATCATGTGTTTTCAACTATTAACTAAACTTCCAAGCAAGCACAAGGTCTTAAAATGTATGCACATGCCTACTTTAGGTATGTCTTCCTTAGCTAACCCTCAAGGATTTTGACATAAAACCCAACTATTTTCTACCTCAAATAGTATTTTAAGATACTTAAAACCATATATTACTATCTCAAAAACCCTTATTAATTTTAATTTATCCATTTATGCTCAAACTTCTAAACAATCTAGCTAGTCTCCTAAGAGACTGTTAACAAAATATAGTAGCTCTAAGATAGAATAATGAATGTTTACACCATTAATATGACCTTAAGGATAGAATTATTATATTAATATACTTTAAATTATCATTTTGACAAAGTTTTAGATCCTAAATACACCTCTAGAGGCTTCAAAACCTCAAATTTCTCAAAATAGGCTATATGCATTGACTCTGTGTGTATGAGGTTTTGAATCTCCTATTTTTTATCCTTCATACCTTATTATTTGGCCTCACCATGATTTATTAACTATATTTTCTATCTAAGATATACCTTAGTGTTCATTTTCTCATATTTTTCCCTCCCTTTAGGCTTAACTACCTATCTTGAGTTTGTAACCTATGTATGTCCTTAAGGAGTCACTTGACTATGCTTAGGAGTTTTGGGGCTTCATCTATTACACTGTCAGCCTTTCAAATTATTTTAAACCTATTTAAAACTTCAATAATTATTTAAAAACTTTCAAATACCTCTGTTCTTCACTATGTTGCACCTTTAGTTCACACCTTGTATTACATGGTTGTAGGTGCTTTTAAGACTAGGATTGTGTCTTTGGTTTAAACTACCTCAACTTATTTATGAACTTGATTAGAGTCTTTATCAGGTTAAAACATCTCTTCATGTTTCATATCTCTAATTTAACCTCCAATATAATGTAGAATAATAAATTTTGATTGACTTAGCTACATATCTCCTCTAAGTTTCCTGTAGCTTACTTTTGAGGTGTTTCTTGACCTAAAAAATCCTTTGACCTTGTATCCCCTTGAACTATATATTTATCTTAAGCAAGGTTTTCAAACCCAAATCAAATATGCATTTAGTCTTCTCAACTATCCTTCTTATTCAAATAGGTCTCAATATTTACACTATACTTGTTGACTGTAGGTGTTGATTTACAACTTATAGGTAAATATTTACTCTTTTTACAGTGTTTAAAACTCTAGGATTTATCTTCATGATCATGATGATCTTTAAAAATCTTAAGAATACCAAAAAATTGGCTTCATGATGTGGATGTAGATAGGTAGAATATGATGATGATGATGATGATGATGATGATGTGTGTGTGTGTGTGTGTGTGTGTGTGTGTGTGTGTGTGTGTGTGTGTGTGTGTGTGTGTGTGTGTGTGTGTGTGTGTGTGTGTGTGTGTGTGTGTGTGTGTGTGTGTGTGTGTGTGTGTGTGTGTGTGTGTGTGTGTGTGTGTGTGTGTGTGTGTGTGTGTGTGTGTGTGTGTGTGTGTGTGATGATAGTGGAAAATATATAGACTGAGAAGAGTGATAAACTCACAACTATGGTTGAATGACAGTGCAAATTATGAAAATGGAATGAAACATGAGGGAGTGAAATGAAACATGAATCCACTTTCCAGATAGTCTTAAAGGTTCCTATGCAAGCATAAGCATATACCTTAACCAAAATATATAATTTTGGAGCCTCTCAAAGAAGTATACATAGTGAAAAGAGAAACCTAGGATTATCCAAACTACCTTAATATATGCTAGGTTACTTTAGCATCTGCTAAACGAGGCTATGAGAGTGTTTGAGGATATATTTATGGTTGATAGGCTATAAATTTTTTATAAATATGTATAAACCCAAAGGAAGAACATCTATCAGGAAGGAAGCATTTCATACCATGTCTTAATGTGTTTTGATAACCTTGAATCCACCATGAACTATACATTGTCCTTCTATATAGTAAACCTCAAGTATATATGCATCCCTCTCTTGGAGAGACCTTGAGAGAGTTGAAAATATATATGAATTTCACAATTTAAATCAAAGATAAATTTACAATCTTGAAAACACCCTGTTGATCCTTTAACACCATCAATCTTCAGGTGAATGCAAAAAACACTTCATTTTGCCACTCAATCTTGCTTTTTGATTGCATATTTGGTATTTTAGGTGTTTTTCACCCTTATATAACCAAATTTGTGAGATTACGGTGAATAATGTTGTGGGAAAGTGGTTTAGACTCTTAATAAGCTCCATAACCTTCCATTTTTCTATCACCATGCTTAAGAAAGGAGATAATAAAGAAAATCGATACCCTGCTTGAATGGACAATGCATTATGAGTAGCTTACATTATTAATGATTGTTAATAAAGGAGAGAGAGATTAAAATTGAGAAAAAATTCCCAAATATTAAATCTATCCAAGGTCCCTTAATTTTCCCAAAATTTCAAATCTTGATATTATCTCTCAAGGTTGTACTATCTGCAAACTTAAAGGGTTCTACTAAGTTGTAAAGGAGCTCAATGGAGTAAAAGGGTCAGTTTTGGACTTGTATTAAACCTTATTTCCATGAATTTTATTTAAACCACCTAAAATGACCCCACTTTTCATCTCCTTACATCTCCTATACTAAACAGTTCTTACAAGTCTGTACAAACTACAAGAAATAGTTGAAAACTCTATTTTTCTATGTTTTTCCATATTTCAAACTTGGAACTACCATTTTAGGTCAATATGAGGAAAAATTATGCTCAAAATGCATCTTCAAACAAGTAATAAGTTTTGGAGAGCAAAAAGGGGGTATATTTCACACATGTGAGCTCTCTTGAAGGCAAAACGATGTTCTAGACTCTTGGAGGGAACAACTTCAAAGCATAAAAGTATTTGACTAAGTCATAACATGACTACGAGGGTGATTAAATATGTTATTGATGTTTTAGTGGCATTTTTAGGTCAAAGTTTTTCATTTTAAGACCAAAACCTTTCTTTTAGATAGTATACATATAGCTTCAAAAAGGAAATTTTCCAATGAATATCACAGAAAGACCTTTAGAACTTTCCTAAAAGGTTTCCATGAGGCTTTTATGTATTTTGATCACACTAAAAGGCTTATAGTCACACCCATACCTTGCATATATCGAATAAAATAGATAATTTCATAGTGAGTCATCAACTCCCACCTTCAACCATCTTCTTTAAGGTACTCTAGATCATAAGACCACTTCAATCCTTTATCAAATACATCGAAACATACTTAAACATCATGAGGATACTTATCACAAGTTAAAATTGAAACATGAAAATGTAAATACATTGAGACTTACTCCCTTCATAAGATAGTCAATGACATCATGATGATATATTACATCACATAAGGACCCAAGACATCTAGGAGATATAATGATCACAAGCATACTTTATGACAGCTCTAGGAGTGTTGAATGACTTCAAGAAGAAATTTAGGAGACATCATCATGTAGGAGAGAATTATGTATAGGCTTAAGGGTGTTCCATGGAAAGTTTTTAGTTATAGGGGTTAGAATTTGGCCTTGAGAGGCCAAATTGCCAATGTTTTTGGTGACTCATAGGGGTTGACTAGTATGTTGGTCAAGAGATCCCACCGACTTTTCATAACACTGATAGTGTTTAAACATGACAACATAGTTTTGATGACTACCCTCTGGACACCCAAATATATTTAGTAGTTATGACATTTTATGACTATAACAAACTAATAAGACAACAAAATAACTAAAAAACAACCTAAGCCTAAGAAACACACATAACCTAAGGAATAAACAACAAGGACACCAAGATAGCTAAGGGAACTAACTACAAACTTATGCTAACCACTTATTGAAACAAGATAAAAACAAACTAAAATAACTAAACTAATATTGGAATATTTCCTCCAAGATCAAATGGAAAACTTGATTGATCACTATGACACCATGAGGTCTAGTTTCCACATTTTGATTTGGGTCCAACTAAACATTGCCCACTATATGAGAATTCCCACTTGAAACTAAGAGAATTAACATATTAATGACCTCTTGAGTAATCAACTAGACCTTCTAATTCCATATCCAAATACATGGGTTGTACATGTGAGTCCAACACCCAATCATAATCATCTCATATCCATCTACCTTACATCAATAATATGACTTCTACCTCAGTTATGAGCAGTTCCTGATAATGTTAGATAGTTTGAGGTGGCCCTTGTGTTATGGATACAAGGATATATTCTAAGAGATTTGCATCTTTTTTCATGACTATTTGAGTTTAATTCCACCCTCCAAGAGTGAAGAGACATCTAAAGATGGGGTGAGGTGTTGATAACCTTACTTGAAAATCTCAAACAAGTCATCTTCTGATAAGATAACTTCTTTGAATGGTGTGCTTAGAGGGTTGAATCCTTATTTATTGATGGAATTGATTCTCTCAATTTTAATTGAATCACCTTCAAGTAAATATTAACCTGAGTTGATTTAAAATAAGTCCATTGATTGGTTCTCACCTAGCTCAAGTGTGATTGGACTCTCTTCAAGTTGAAAAGTAGAAGGTGCAGGAGTAGGCACATCATAGTTTAAAATGTCACCTTCTTGAACATGCTCATGGGGCTGAAAGTCATTCTCTACTATCTATAATTGGTCATTTGAAATTCATTCATCCTTAACAACAACTTTATGATTTTTCATGCACTCAAAGTTACCTTGTCCCTCATCTTCATTGGTTGGTTTGCACTTGTCTTATGCTACTACTAAAAGTTTTTGTGAGCTACCATGATGAAAGGTAGCTACCATGTGACCAAGGATTTCATGGGAACCATATTCTTATTTCTCAACTAAAACATATTTATTTTTGGCCCACATTTTCTTATAGATAATCTTGCATACTAGCAACCTCTTGGATTTCATCCTTTTTTACATTGTGAAAGACTAATTTACACCTATCCTTAGTAAGGGGTGTCCCTATGGTGATTTACTCTTCTTTATCACTCATCTTCTATCACTAAAATTATTTCTCCTTCACTTGTATCACAAAGGAGAGGTTCCTTCTTAAGTATTGGCATGGTGAACCCTTGAAAAAACTCAAGAAGATGAATCAAATCTAAAGGTGTTGCCATGGATGATTCATTCTCCTTAATTAGCTACTAATATTTGAACACCATTACTTATTCTCCCCACTAAATATTTTCTTTAACATACCTCCATGAAGGAAATGCCTTAGATTTTTTAGGAGAGAGGGGTGGGGATTGTATGTTCTCAAGCTTGCCTTCCACTTTGACACTTTGGTTTATGTTTGACTACTTTTCTCTCTCCTTTGACTACTGCATTTTTTCCCAAGTTAGAAACTTGGGTTTATGATCCTATTACATTATATTTATTACATCTTGGGGAATAAATGGAGGAACTTCTTACTGGGATGGAATTGCAATCCAAGGATATTGGCATGGGGAAGCAAGAGGTGAAGACTCATGAAGTTGTTTGCATGATTTTTGCTATTTTAAGGCGAATATTTAATTAAAAATGATTTGGATCATACTCTTCAACTCTTCTAACTCATCATAAAAATTATGTGTGTCTTGGAAGGGTGGTTTGGGAGGGAAAGAGGGAGAGTAGTATTGGTAAGGACGCTGACCATATGGCTCATAGGGAGGGTAACAAGGTCCATGAGGATGTTGATGTTTGTGATTGGGTTGTCAAGGGCGTTGATGAGGGGTATCATAGGGTTGGTGTGAGCCATCATACTACTGATAGGGTTCAATATAGGGTTGCTGTGGCTCATCATAAGGCTGACATGGGTGAATGTAGGGTTGATAAGGGTCATAATGAGATTGATAGGGATCATAATAGAATTAGGATGGATCATAGGGTTGTTGATAAGGAAGTGAATGATATAAATTCACCCTACATGTAACCATAGCTCATCATAATGTAAATGAAAATTAATTAACTATGAATAAGAACCTTCTTACATTTGAGACGATAACCTTTTTATGACCCTTTTCATGACTTCAAACTGCAAACCTGGCATGTAAATGCTTGAAACTCTTTGAGATGACTCTAGATGTTGTTGTGAAGGATATAATGCTTGAATTTGTCCTAACAAGCATGCCAAACCTATTAGTAACCCAATTTTTACCTTGTTAAATGAGAGTGTTCAATTCTAATTCAAACCTAGACCAACATGGGAATGGCCTAAAGGCTATGGGTGACCTTATAACTAGGCTAGACCTCTATATTATGGGGCTAGATCCCAAGTACATCACTTATGGCTCACTTGACTAAAACCTATTACTATTGGGTTGAAAAGGGATAAAAAGTATATAAAATAAACTTACTCTAAGGGATGGTGATGCACCCATGTAAACATTCATCCACTCAATTTGGACATCAAAAAAAACTAGTAAGAGATGCAAATGACCAAATCTTACAACTCAAAAGAATCCTATGCAAAAGTTTTTCACATAAAGGTTTTACTAAGTGATCAAAACATTAGGGTAATGATGGTAGGCCTAATTTAAAGCACTTATTAATCAAATATCCACTTCAAGACTAGTCACTTAACATTCAAACACTATATATGACCTGCATGAGATCATAAACTAGTAACTAGGTGAGATTAAGACCTACCAAGGGATAAAACACTACCACATGTGCAAATCAAACTAATATAACACACTAAACCTATATCAAAGAGTCTAAAATAGTCATTTATATTCACTTAAGAGGTTACAAAGTGTGAATCTTGGTAGAGTTTCCTCATTCCCAAGAGAGGGATTACAAATCAAGGCCTTAAGGCCTAAATATATAGCATTACATGGAGATAAGAAGATGGAGATTAGTGTATAAGTCTTGGGAAAAAAATCATAACTCATTCTAATGATAGTTATAATAGCCTTCCATGAGTTGAAGTGTCTTCAAAGAGTACCCTTATGATAGTCAAAGTCTATTTTTAGTAACATTTGACCCATGAAAAGGTCTATGTATGACAAATTTCATTCAATTCTCTCTTTTTTATAGTTACTAGACATTAAATAGGTTCAGTGAAGTCATCATGAAGCCTATAATAGCCTATCCTTCTTTTGAGTATATGACCAAGTCAAGAAACTGAATCCTTCCTCCATAATGGCTATGGTATTTGAATCTATTTCCCATTAAAGATAATTTATAGGTATGATAACCCTACATTAACTCCCTAAATATCTTTTCTATGTCAACCTTCAACTCCCTTTGTTGACCAAGTAGGCCAAATAGACCAATCAGGCCTAGCAGCTTGACTGGTAGTGCTCAATTGCCATGGAAAACCTATATTAGGCATTATGAACCTATAAATAGGTGATTATAAGGTCTAAATCAACATCATACATCATGTCATGAGCCTTCTTGAGTGTTTCACATCTATAACCTTATCAAATTAGGTGACTAGGTTACCTTCTTCTTCATTTCTTCAGATTAGTTATTTAGAAGACTTACAGAGGTACTTACAGGCATTTTTTTACACATCCAATGACTTGAAGAGATAAAATAAGTGCCAAAAAAACATATCCAATGATTTTCAACTCTTAAAATGCCTTGTACCTCATTTTTTTCTCTTTTTCCTAAAAAAACTATTTTTTGACAAGTCTTTATAGTTTTAGTACAACATAATACCATGGTAAGGGTCTCCTCTAAGGGTACTAGAGATTTCAAGTGTTTTTAGGATCATTCATAAGAGTTTGGTTTCCAAAATATCCATTTTTCCAAGACTAGTCTATAGTAAGATTTAAGGAGGGTTTTGGAGGTCCACCATCTTAATGATGGTTCATAAAGTACGAACCTCCAAACCAAAACTTCTTGTTATGGATATTTAGTCCATAAACCCCTTTAATTTCCTTAATAGCTTGAGTTGCCATGAAAGAGGTGTGTTAAGATATAAACATAGGAAATTGTGCTTGTAGTCTTTTGTAGATAATATAGACAAGCTTATAGTCTTAACCATTGTTCATAAACCTGATTTCCTAAAACAAAATATCTATATCATGGATCTTAAGTGTGTTGGTATTACTAACTCTTGAAAATAGCATTTTCTCAAAGTCCTTTTATGGTATAAGATCTAAGCATTTGAAATGATGGTTAGAATTGGTTTTTAATGGCTGTGTCGTTCAAGTTAGTCCTTAAGACTGAATTATCCCTCATATCTTATTTTCTCTACTTAAAACATCTCATTATCCTTTTAATAATAATAGTACACCTCATCATGACATCATTTATGATTAGTAGAGTCTAATAGTGTATCAAGTGTGATGATAGATCTTTTAGGTCTTAAGACTGGCTTTAGGCCTAAAAGGTTGAATACTAAGTTTTAGGATTTAAATGGATTGTAGATGGTTTGAGAGACTCAACCTAATCATAATAAATTTTTTCCCACTTATTCTCCCCCTATTCTTACCTTCAATTATTCAAACTCCAACCCAATTCTCATTTTCTCATGTGGTTAATTGTAGGTGGCACTATTAGATTATCAAATCAAAGTGCTTGGGGTTTAGGGTTTGAGGAGGATTTTCTATAATTTTTTTGACATGTTGATGGATTTATAACTCCAAATTCTCTTACATGAGACCTTATTTTATATCTATTGACTGTATACCCTTATCTCCCTTGCTTATAGTTTTTTGGTAGTCAAGTCTACATAACCCTTAGTGATCAAGTTTGGTGCTTTTCCTTCTTAACCTGAGTTTATTATCATCATAAGATGTTTCTATGCCTCAATAAAATTTATTACCTTCCTATCAGGTGTTTTTAACTATTAACCAAACTTCCAAGCAAGCATAAGGTCTTAAAATGTATGCACATGCATGCTTTTAGTATGTCTTCCTTAGCAAGCCCTCAAGGCTTTTAACCTAAAACCTGACTATTGTCTACATCAAATAGTATCTAAAGATACATAAAAACATCTCATATTATCTCAAAACTCCTTATGAATTCTAATTTATCTGTCTCTCCTCAAACTTCCAAACAATCTAGCTAGTCTCCTCATAGACTATTAACAGACTGCAGTAGCTCTGAGATAGAATAGTGAATGTTTACATTGGTAATATTAACTTGAGGGTAACATGATTAACTTAATATACTTTAAATTATCATGTTTACCAATTTTCATTGCCTGACTACACCTATAGAGGCTTTAAAACCTCAAATTTCCCAAAATAGGCTATATGCATTGGTTGTGTGTGTGTGTGACTATGTGTGTATGAGGTTTTGAAAATCCTCTTTTTCTATCCTTCACACCATATTATTTTTCCTAAAAATTATTTATGAATGATATTTCCCATCTAATATATACTTTAGTGTTCATTATCTCATATTTTCCCCTCCCTTTAGGCTTAACTACCTATCTTGAGTTTGCAACCTATGTATGTCCTTAAAGAGTCACTTTAATATGATTAGGATTTTTGAGGCTCCATATATTACACTAAAAGCCTTTATAATTATTTTTAACCTATTAAATATTTCAATAAGGCTCTAAACACTTTCAACAACCTTTGGTATTCACTGTGTTTCAATTTTAGTTCACACCTTGTATTACATGGTTGTAGGTGCTTTTGAGACTAGGATTGTGTCTTTGGCTTAAACCACCTCAACCTCCTTAATGGATTGAAATTTTTTATAGTATTTATCAAGTTCAAACATAGCTTCATGTTTCATATCTAACAATTTCACCTCCAATCCAATGTACAATATTGAGTTCTGCTCCACTAAACTATATATCTCCTCTAAGCTAGATGTAGCTTAGTTTTGAGGTGTTTTTTTCCATAAAAACTCCTTTGAACTTGTATCCCATTGAGCTATCTCTTTGTATTAAATGAGGTTTTCAAACCCAAATCAACTATGCATTTTGTCTTCTTAATTTTCCTTCTTATTCAAATAGGTCTCAAGACTATCACTATACTTGTTGACTGTAGGTGTTGATTTAAAACTTGTAGGAATGAATTTTCTCTTTTATCAGTGTTGAAGACTCTAGGATTCATCTTCATGACCATGATGATCTTAAAAACTCTTAAGAGTACCAAAAAATTGGATTCATGATGTGGATGTGAATAGGTAGTAGATGACATGTGTGTGTGTGTGTGTGTGTGTGTGTGTGTGTGTGTGTGTGTGTGTGTGTGTGTGTGTGTGTGTGTGTGTGTGTGTGTGTGTGTGTGTGTGTGTGTGTGTGTGTGTGTGTGTGTGTGTGTGTGTGTGTGTGTGTGTGTGTGTGTGTGTGTGTGTGTGTGTGTGTGTGTGTGTGTGTGTGTGTGTGTGTGTGTGTGTGTGTGTGTGTGTGTGTGTGTGTGTGTGTGTGTGTGTGTGTGTGTGTGTGTGTGTGTGTGTGTGTGTGTGTGTTTGTGTGATGATAATGTAAAATATATGAAGACTGAGAGGAGTGATAAACTCACAACTATGGCTAAATGGCAGTGTGAAAGTTATGAAAATGGAATGAAACATGAGGGACTAAAATGAAACATGAATCCATTGTCAAGATAGTATTACAAGATCCTAATCAAGCATAAAAATATACCTTAACTAAAAATATCATTTTAGAGGATCTCAAATAAGCATACATAGTGAAAAGAGAAACCTAGGATTCTCTAAACTACCTTAATAGACACTAAGTTACCTTAACATCTACAAAATGAGACTATGAGAGTATTTGAGGATAGATTGGTGGTTGATAAGCTATGAAAATTTGATGAAGATTGATAAACACAAAGGAAGGACATCTATCATGAATGAAGCATTTCATACCATGTCTTAATGTGTTTTGACAACCTTGAATCCACCGTGAACCATACATTGTCCTTCTATACAGTGAACCTTAGGTATATATGTAGCCCTCTCTTAGAGACACCATGAGAGAGTTATAAATTTTTATGAATGTCACACTTTGAATCAAAGAGGCATGTATAAGCTTTAAAACACCCTATTGATCCTTCAACACCATCAATATTTAGGTGAATACAAAAAACACTCCATTTTACCACTCAATATTACTTCTAGACTATAGATTTAGTATTTTAAGTGTTTTTTAGCCCTATAGACCCACAAGTGTGAGATGAGGGTGGATAATGTTGTGTGAAAGTATTTCAAACTCCTAATAATATCCATAACCTTCCATTTTTTTGTCACCATGCTTAGGAAAGGAAATATATATATATATATATATATATATATATATATATATATATATATATATATATATATATATATATATATATATATATATATATTGGTATTTTACTTGAGCAAAGAATGCATTGTGAGTACCTTACCTTGTTAATGATTGTTCATATAGGAGAGAGATTCAAAATGAGAACAAATTACCAAAGATAAAATATATATAGGTTCCCTTCCTTTGCCCAAAATTTTAGATCCTAATATTCTCTCTCATGGTCATACCATCTGCAAACTTGAAGGGCTCTACCTGTCAGGGGATCTATAGCTCTACCAATTAGAGCACAATTGATTATTATACCAGAATGATATAGTAGCTAGAAACTTGAGACAACAAAGAATTTGAGAGACAATACACACTCTTGTATTAAATACTACTAGAAGAAAATACAATAAAGAAGATGCCACTTCTTCCTCCACCTCAAAGGTTTGCCACACCTCAAGACCTTCTTCCCTCTCTCTCTTACTCAACGCAACAACTCTAAAGCCTGAGTTGCTATCCCTCCTTGAATGCTTCAGTTGATCTCCTTGACCTTGCTAGCTTCAATGCTTTTACTTGCCTTCTTACATAATTACAATACATGCCTTATGGGTCTATAAATAAGATCCCATGCTTACAAAAATAGAACTCTAGTTACAATAATTAGACACACAGCTCGTGATATAATTAGTCGCTTGACATGCAAACACTCGCTTCACTTAATTGACTGTTCGTCAACAACAGTTCCAAAAATACACAGGCGACTGACGCCGATCCCTGCTAGTCTGGTGCTGCCGACATCGGCCGACTCCCTGCCGTCGCTGGTCTCCTTCTCCACTGCATCTGACCGACGTCAGTCATACTGCCGACACCGGTGGATCTGGTTCTTCAACATCCTCTTCTTGTGTTTGCAAATAGTTGAAGCTTTTAGCTCCACACCACAACAATCTCCCACTTGGAGATAAATAGCTGCAACTTGTACCTGTACCTGTACACGATCGATTTTGTTCCTTAGGCTCTGTATCCCTCTTCAACATCACTCTTGAAGACCAACCACCACGCAAACCTGTGATGCAATACCTGTATCTTATGCCACAAGAATTTTGCTGCTCCCAAATTTTCCATGACACACTTCTGAACCAACTCTACCCTTAGCTCAGAAAAAACTCCCTATATATGAAACCCTGCAACAAGTAACACAATACAGTAACAGGATAATGTAGCTAATATTATTCAACCTGGTAAAGATAAATTACAATGGTCAAACCTCCATTATTCTGCAGCATAATCAAGACCATATACCATAGCCTTCTGTCTCATGTGTCCATCCACTCTCTTCTCTAAAATGGGAATCCATCCCTCTATCTAGTGCTTCCTTCCAGCTGACAACTCTACCAACAAATACCTGTTTGGTTCTCTAAGGACTCACACTCCTCATCCATGCCAAGCTCCCACTATTTTTGGATTCTACCTGCATTGCTTCTTCCATCTTCCTAGTTCATGACTATCAGTAAGCAATATAAAGAAGGTGAACAACGAATATGAGGTTCACATACCTTTCCTGACCTCCACATGGGTGTTTGAGACTTATAGATCCACCCAACATCCGTTCCAGTGACCGATATCGGCCATCTCCCAGTCTGCTCCTGACCAATGTTGGTTCCCTACACTGACCCTGACTGCTGACGTCATTTCCCTGGCTGACACCGGCATCCCTCCTGCTGACGTCGGTCCTTATGACTGACGTCAAACTTCTCCTACCCGACCTATCGACCCTGCTGGTCTGCACATGACCGATGTCGGTATCTGGATGACTGACGTCAGTGCCAAGCGACCGACATCGGTGTCTGTGTGTTCCTGTAAGTGATGAAATTTTCATCCGCGAGCTCTTTTTGGATCAAACCTCTATCCATGCTGCCCTGCTCAAATTTATTCAGCCCCTGTGACTGATCTCTGTCCTTCATCTCCTCCATAAACACCAAGGCTTCTTTGTTCCTGTCAAAAGCATCAAATTTCCTCTTTCTGCAATGAACTATATTTATGCTTTCCAAATTTGAACACATACCTTTTGAATCAAGAACTTCCATTCCCTTCCTATTCTTATGACCAAGCCTATTAGGCCACATCTTCGAATCTACACCAGAAGTAGAATCAGTAATACAAGTAGACAGATAAAGAGTATCTATTTTCTTACCTTTTGCTAGAACAAGTGCTCCCTTGGTAACCTTCCAAAAATCCGCTATGAGGGTTATTGTGCATCCCTCATCTCCCAACCTTCCTAAAAAAATTAGACTCTGCTTCAGAATTGGAACATGCATGACCTCCTTCAACACCCATGTGTTGTCAATCTGCAATCTCAGCTGCACTTTCCCTTTGCCAACTATTTGACAAGGCGTACCATCCCCTAAATAGAGCACTCCAAAATTTCCCTGTTCATACTCATAGAACAAATCTCTGTTTGGGGATGCATGAAAAGATGAACCAGAATCTAAAATCCATGATCCTACCTGACTATCTAGAAGAAAGTATGAGAGCATCCAACATCACAATATTTGCATCCTTTGCTTCTTCCATACCTGCATGTTGATTCTCTTTATCTCTCAACCAACACTCCTTCTTTGTATGTCCTTTCTTTCCACAAAACCAGCAGGTAATACCTTTGGACTCAGATCTCCTTCCCAACCTTGATTTCCCTTGCTCAACCTTCTCCTTTTGCCATCCCCTACTTTCTGCACTTAGAGCATTCCCTGATGATTCACCTGTGCTTCTCCTGCGTATTTCCTCATTCAAGATCACACTCACAACATCATCAACTTTTAAGATTTTTGAAGCAGATGCATAATTACTTACTGCCATAACCATACCATCCCAACTTTCAGGCAAAGAACATAAAATCAAGAGAGCCTTTACCTCATCATCAAAAACAATATTGACTGAAGCTAGTTGGTTTACCAAACCATGGAAATCACTGAGATGAGTATGTACCGATCCACCTTCCTGCATTTGCAAAGTAAATAGTTGCTTCATAAGATATAACTTATTAGAAGCTGAGGGCTTTTTGTATAAATTCACCAAGGACTTTATCAACTCTTCCATTGTCTTACACTGTGATAAGCTGGAAATCACAGATGATGCAAGGCTCAACCTTATGGAACCTAGAGCCTTCCGATCAAAAACGTTCCATTCTTCATCCTTCATATCTGTGGGCTTGCATGCAACCCCACCCAACGGTAAGTACAAATCCTTCTGATACAGATAGTCCTCAATCTGCATCTTCCAATGTTGATAATTCTTGCCGTTAAACTTCTCCATTCGTAGCCTACTTTCTTCTGCCATTGCTGAACTCCCACTCAATCAGAAAACCCTGTGAATGACCTGTAATCAAAAATAATACCCTGCTTCCTGCAAACCATAGCTCTGATACCACTTGTCAGGGGATCTATAGCTCTACCAATTAGAGCACAATTGATTACTTTCTTATATGCAATTAAACACGAAATTATACTAGAATGATATAGTAGCTAGAAACTTGAGACAACAAAGAATTTGAGAGACAATACACACTCTTGTATTAAATACTACTAGAAGAAAATACAATAAGGAAGATGCCACTTCTTCCTCCACCTCAAAGGTTTGCCACACCTCAAGACCTTCTTCCCTCTCTCTCTTTCTCAACGCAACAACTCTAAAGCCTGAGTTGCTATCCCTCCTTGAATGCTTCAGCTGATCTCCTTGACCTTGCTAGCTTCAATGCTTTTACTTGCCTTCTTACATAATTACAATACATGCCTTATGGGTCTATAAATAAGATCCCATGCTTACAAAAATAGAACTCTAGTTATAATAATTAGACACGCAGCTAGTGACTATAATTAGTCGCTTGACATGTAAACACTCGCTTCACTTAACTGACTATTCATCAACAGCAGTTTCGAAAATACACAGGCGACTGACACCGGTCCCTGCTAGTCTGGTGTTGCCAACGTCGGCTGACTCCCTGCCTTCACCAGTCTCCTTCTCCACTGCATCTGACCGACGTCGGTCATACTGTCGACGCCGGTGGATCTGGTTCTTCAGCATCCTCTTCTTGTGTCTGCAAACAGGTGAAGCTTTTAGCTCCACACCACAACACTACCAAGCTGCAAAGGAGCTCAACAAAGTAAGATGATTAGTTTTGGCCTTGTCTTGAACCTTCTTTCCATGAATATTCTTTAAAACACCTGTAATGACCCCACTTGAAATATATTTACGTCTCCTAAATGGAACAGTCCATATATTTTTCTGTGTTTTTTCCATATTTCAAGCTTGGAAACACCCTTTTAGGGAAACATGAGGCAAATTGTTGGTAAAAATTCATATTAAAGAAATTAATACATTTTGGAGAGAAAAAGGGGGGAATATTTCACACATGTGAGCTCTCTTGAAGGCAAAACAATGTTTTAAACTTTTGGAAGGAAAAGCTTCAAAGCTTAAAACCATTTGACTAAGAAATAACATGACTATGAGGGTGATTAAAGATGTTATTGATGTTTTAGTGGCATTTTGAGGTCAAATTTTATCATTTTAAGACCAAAACCTTTCTTTTGGATAATATACATATAGTTTCAAAAAGGAGATTTGACAATGAATATTATAAAAGTGTTGAAGGTATAATCACTAATAGGGGAGTTTTTATTGCGTCAGTAGACGGTTCCTTCCTTACTTCTTTGACAGATCCTTTGCAAAAAACCTGCGATAGTAGGCAGGGGCCGAATGGCTACGGCTTCACTATTTCACTCAAAAATTCCTTCCAAACTTATTACAATATATCCTTGTTTCAATTTCTGATTCACAGGATCCTTCGAAAAGGGCAAGTGAAGAGCATACTCTTTTACAAGGCTACTCGATTTTCACCCTAAAATTTTTTTCGATGATAATACTAAGGCGGAGAGGCTTATTTATAGCATTAGAGAGGTCCTACCTGCTTGCTGGCAAGGTGGTGTCTGTCTCATCATGATTTACAGCTTGTGACTACATTGAGATGCTATTGGACCCACCACTTGATTGATGAGTCGGTGACGGTGATGAAGGGACCATGGGTTGTGGGCCCAACATGTCTTCTGCTTCGTCGAATAAGTCATCTTCGGAGATGGGCTGAAAAAGGCACCTTATCTGAAACGTGCTTTGTAGGTACCAATGTTGGCAACGGCCGGTGTCACATGGCATATGGCGCGGAGTGCAATGAAAGTGGGATTCCCACTCAAGTTGTCGGTGAATTATTGTATGCACTACCGTGTCCTGACTGTGATTCTGTTCTTCATGGATGCGATGGGGGCCATGTCTTGCTATCCACCGATATAGATGATCATTGTGTGCCGATCGGATCTTGATACGCCACGTCCACAGTGGTCATTTCAGTAAATCAGTGAATTGATTATACAGATATTCACTATTCAGCCTTTCTATAATAATGACTCCATTATTCTGTCTACGGTTTGCTTGTATCATCACGACTGCAGACATCTGTAGGTCTTGGGCTGCTGCATAGGAAATCCTCGTAAAATGGGGATGCATGCCTTCTCTCAGAATCTGTTCTTGAACCAGGGGATTCATGGAATCAAATGCCTGGTTGAGTATTCTAGTGAGATTGAATCCTGGTGCAGGCTGATGCATTAAAGTGGCTGGAGGATTCCGACTAAGCCAATCTGCAACTATATTATTCTTACCTATAATATGCTCGACTGAAAAATGAAACTGATTAAAAAATGCTTGCCACCTAAGATACTTTCCACGACCATATTTCTTACCATGATCTTTTTCTCTGAAGGTAAGGAATCTGGTGCAGTCAGTTACAACAACAAAATGTGGCAGGTGCAAAAGTTTGAGCATAAACTTTTCTAGACATTTTTTAACAGCATAGATTTCTTTGTCAGAAGAAATCCATTTCAGTACGTCTGAGCTAAACACACCGCTAGCAAATTCACACACAAACTCAACATTATTTACAATGCAAACAAGTACTCATCCCCATGAGAGGTCTGAAGCATCGGTGTAGACTTTCATATCTTGAGACTTTGGGATGTGCAAGTCCGGTAAGGCAGCAACTTTGGCTTTGATTTTCTGGACTGCCTCTGTATGTCTTTTCTCCCAACGAAAAGCATTCTTCTTCTGGAGAAGTTCTTGTAGTAGAAATCTGTCTTCACCAGCGTTAGGATAAAAACTGTTTAAATAATTCAACAATCCCAAAAAAGCCTGCAACTTAGATTTATCTAGTTGTTCAGGGAAACCGATAACCTTTTCCTTTATGTGTGGCTGGATCTGCAGCTTGGAATCTCGGATCACCATTTCGAGGAAGTTACATTCAGTTGTGCATAACTGAATTTTTGTCTCAGAAAGAACTATTACTGCATCCGAAGCCATCTTGAAGAAAGTGGAGAGATGAGCAGCATGTTCATCTAAAGAATTGCTGAAAACTAAAATATTATCAATATACACACATAAAAACTGAGAAGTGCCTTCAAAGATTTTATCCATATGCACCTGATAATAAGCTGGCGCATTCATCAAGCCGAAAGGCATGACAGTCCATTGGAAGTGGCCGAAAGGGCAACTAAATGCTGTCTTGGCTCTGTCTTCTTCCTTGACTCTTATCTGATAAAAGCCAGATTTGCAGTCGAACTGTGAGAAATATTTATAGGCTGCAACTTTCTCTAGCAGGTAGCTTTTATCTGAAATTGGATATGGAAATGGTTCAGTAATTGCATTTAATGGTCGATAATTGATGACCATTCTCTTTTTACCCCTCTTTTGCTCTGAATGCTTGTTTACCATAAAGGCATAACAGCAATAAGGAGAGGTAGACTTTTCTATGAAACCATTGGCTTCCAGATCTTTGATCTGTGCCTCCATATCACTATAATCCTGTGCTGGAATAGGAATTCGTTTCTCGATTTTCATATGCTTGCCTTCAAGGATTTTTATCTCCATTTCAGGCATAGTCTTGGACCAAAACTGTTGCGGATTATCCGAATAGATAGAGGACTTGATCCTTTCACCAATCTCTAAGATTTCAGCAGGGATTATCTCAGGACTTTGAGTCATAGCACTGGGAAATTGTTCTGTGGCGTAAATGAGCCGGGGTATTCTGAGCCTTTCATTTTCTATGGTGAACATTATACTTTTTGCAGTTGCACCATAGGGCGTATATCTATCTATAAACGATCCTCCTAAAAGGATGTCTATTGGCATCTTCTCTAGGGCAAAGAAATCACAATGGAAGATTTTATTTTGAACTCGCAGGGGCTGCTAGTGTTTATACTTATTGTAGGTGAAGCTATTCCCCTGGATATCTATGCTCTTGTAAGCAAGTCTCTCATCTAGTGTCTCCCAATCACTAATGAGTTGTGGTTTAGCAAAAGACAAAGAAGCACCTGTGTCTACTTGTGCATCTACATATCTGCCATTAATTTCTAGTGTAAAAAATTGAGCAAAGCGACCATTAATCAAATGGTTCAGATAGGCAGGCTGTGGTAGTTCCAGTGAAGGAATGCTAGTACATACCAGCTTTTGTCTTTCTAGATCTTGTACGATGATTGGTGCTGTGTAGACTTCTTCTTCAGATTTTGGTTCTGCTTCTTCTTCTTGATTACTACATTCACCAGGACAGTAATCTTGGTTAGAGTAGAAAATACTTCCGACTTCATCCTCTTCTTCATAGCCATCATCCCACCGAGGGTCTGCTGTAAGGACAGGTTCTTCTGCAGGCATGATTTGTTCCCAGATGGGTTCTCTAATCTCTTTTGGCAGCTCTCTGCTGGTGAATTTGTTCTTAATCCAGGAGTCGCTTGGCTTGAACTGACTTGGAAAATGCACAGGAGGATGCTGTGGTCTGTGCATTGTTGGTGGTTGTCTTGGTTGAGAGGGCTGTCTCCCTCTAGATGATTCTCCTCTTGGAATGCATCTGCTTCTTGGTCTTTCTGGTCTTTCTGGAACTTCATGATGATCTCTTGACCAGGGTCCATATGCTTCATATGAAGGGTTGGAGCCTCGGGGCCTGTAAGGACGTGATCCTCACTGCATATTTGACATTGGTTGTTCTAAATCATCGGCGAGAGATTCTAGCTCTGCTGCATCTTGTTCATCATCAGATGCTTCATCTGGAAGATCTTCAAGGATTGGTTCATAAATATCTTCTTGAAGATAAATATCTTCATCTGTATCAATAACATCCCACCACGCTGCTGCGTTGGAGGAGAAAACAGCTTTAACTGCAGGATGTTATTGATGCAGATGAAGATCTTTATCTTCAAGAAGATATTTATGAACCAGTCCTTGAAGATCTTCCAGATGAAGCATCTAATGATGAACAAGATGCAGTAGAGCTAGAATCTCTCGTCGATGATTTGGAACAACCAATGTCAAATATGCAGCGAGGATCATGTCCTTACAGGCCCCGAGGCTCCAACCCTTCATATGAAGCATATGGACCCTGGTCAAGAGATCATCATGAAGTTCCAGAAAGACCAGAAAGACCAAGAAGCAGAGGCATTCCAAGAGGAGAATCATCTAGAGGGAGACAACCCTCTCAACCAAGACAACCACCAACAATGCACAGACCACAGCATCCTCCTGTGCATTTTCCAAGTCAGTTCAAGCTAAGCGACTCCTGGATTAAGAACAAATTCACCAGTAGAGAGCCGCCAAAAGAGATTAGAGAACCTATATGGGAACAAATCATGCCTGCAGAAGAACCTGTCCTTCCAGCAGACCCTCGGTGGGATGATGGTTATGAAGAAGAGGATGAAGTCGGAAGTATTTTCTACTCCGACCAAGATTACTATCCTGGTGAATGCAGTAATCAAGAAGAAGAAGCAGAACCAGAATCTGAAGAAGAAGTCTACACAGCACCAATCATCGTAAAGATCCAGGAAGACAAAAGCTGGTATGTACTAGCATTCCTTCACTAGAACTACCACAGCCTGCCTATTTGAACCATTTGATTAATGGTTGCTTTGCTCAATTTTTTACACTAGAAATTAATGGCAGATATGTAGATACACAAGTAGACACAGGTGCTTCTTTGTCTTTTGTTAAACCACAACTCATTAGTGATTGGGAGACACTAGATGAGAGACTTGCTTACAAGAGCATAGATATCCAGGGAAATAGCTTCACCTGCAATAAGTATAAACACCAGCAGCCCCTACGAATTCAAAATAAAATCTTCCATTGTGATTTATTTGCCCTAGAGAAGATGCCAATAGACATCCTTTTAGGAGGATCGTTTATAGATAGATATACGCCCTATGGTGCAACTGCAAAAAGTATAATGTTCACCATAGAAAATGAAAGGCTCAGAATACCCTGGCTCATTTACGCCACAGAACAATTTCCCAGTGCTATGACTCAAAGTCCTGAGATAATCCCTGCTGAAATCTTAGAGATTGGTGAAAGGATCAAGTCCTCTATCTATTCGGATAATCCGCAACAGTTTTGGTCCAAGACTATGCTTGAAATGGAAATAAAAATCCTTGAAGGCAAGCATATGAAAATCGGGAAATGAATTCCTATTCCAGCACAGGATTATAGTGATATGGAGGCACAGATCAAAGATCTGGAAGCCAATGGTTTCATAGAAAAGTCTACCTCTCCTTATTGCTGTTATGCCTTTATGGTAAACAAGCATTCAGAGCAAAAGAGGGGTAAAAAGAGAATGGTCATCAATTATCGACCATTAAATGCAATTACTGAACCATTTCCATATCCAATTTCAGATAAAAGCTACCTGCTAGAGAAAGTTGCAGCCTGTAAATATTTCTCACAGTTCGACTGCAAATCTGGCTTTTATCAGATAAGAGTCAAGGAAGAAGACAGAGCCAAGACAGCATTTAGTTGCCCTTTCGGCCACTTCCAATGGACTGTCATGCCTTTCGGCTTGATGAATGCGCCAGCTTATTATCAGGCGCATATGGATAAAATCTTTGAAGGCACTTCTTAGTTTTTATGTGTGTATATTGATGATATTTTAGTTTTCAGCAATTCTTTAGATGAACATGCTGCTCATCTCTCCACTTTCTTCAAGATGGCTTTGGATGCAGGAATAGTTCTTTCTGAGACAAAAATTTAGTTATGCACAACTGAATGTAACTTCCTCGGAATGGTGATTCGAGATTCCAAGCTGCAAATCCAGCCACACATAAAGGAAAAGGTTATCGGTTTCCATGAACAACTAGATAAATCTAAGTTGCAGGCTTTTTTGGGATTGTTGAATTATTTAAACAGTTTTTATCCTAACGCTGGTGAAGACAGATTTCTACTACAAGAACTTCTCCAGAAGAAGAATGCTTTTCGTTGGGAGAAAAGACATATAGAGGCAGTCTAGAAAATCAAAGCCAAAGTTGCTGCCTTACCGGACTTGCACATCCCAAAGTCTCAAGATATGAAAGTCTACACCGATGCCTCAGACCTCTCATGGGGAGGAGTACTTGTTTGCATTGTAAATAATGTTGAGTTTGTGTGTGAATTTGCTAGCGGTGTGTTTAGCTCAGACATACTGAAATGGATTTCTTCTGACAAAGAAATCTATGCTGTTAAAAAATGTCTAGAAAAGTTTATGCTCAAACTTTTGCACTTGCCACATTTTGTTGTTGTAACTGACTGCACCAGATTCCTTACCTTCAGAGAAAAAGATCATGGTAGGAAAGATGGTCGTGGAAAGTATCTTAGGTGGCAAGCATTTTTTTATCAGTTTCATTTTTCAGTCGAGCATATTATAGGTAAGAATAATATAGTTGCAGATTGGCTTAGTCAGAATCCTCCAGCCACTTTAATGCATCAGCCTGCACCAGGATTCAATCTCACTAGAATACTCAACTAGGTATTTGATTCCATGAATCCCCTGGTTCAAGAATAGATTCTGAGAGAAGGTATGCATCCCCGTTTTATGAGGATTTCCTATGCAGCAGCCCAAGACCTACAGATGTCTGCAGCCGTGACGATACAAGCAAACCGCAGACAGAATAATGGAGTCATTATTATAGAAAGGCTGAATAGTGAATATCTGTATAATCAATTCACTGATTTACTGAAATGACCACTGTGGACGTGGCGTATCAAGATCCGATCGGCACACAATGATCATCTATATCGGTGGATAGCAAGACATGGCCCCCATCGCATCCATGAAGAACAGAATCACAGTCAGGACACGGTAGTGCATACAATAATTTGCCGACAACTTGAGTGGGAATCCCACTTTCATTGCACTCCGCGCCATATGCCATGTGACACCGGCCGTTGCCGGCATTGGTACCTACAAAGCACATTTCAGATAAGGTGCCTTTTTCAGCCCATCTCCGAAGATGACTTATTCGACGAAGCGGAAGACATGTTGGGCCCACAACCCATGGTCCCTTCATCACCGTCACCGACTCATCAATCAAGTGGTGGGTCCAATAGCATCTCACTGTAGTCACAAGCTGTAAAGCATGATGAGATAGACACCACCTTGCCAGCAAGTAGGCAGGACCTCTCTAATGCTATAAATAAGCCTCTCCACCTTAGTATTATCATCGAAAAAATTTTCAGTGTGAAAATCGAGTAGCCTTGTAAAAGAGTATGCTCTTCACTTGCCCTTTTCGAAGGATCCTGTGAATCAGAAATTGAAACAAGGATATATTGTAATAAGTTTGTAAGGAATTTTTGAGTGAAATAGTGAAGCCGTAGCCATTCGGCCCCTGCCTACTATCGCAGGTTTTCTGCAAAGGATCTGTCAAAGAAGTAAGGAAGGAACCGTCTACTAACGCGATAAAAAGATTGGTATCAGAGCCATTCATAGAATAGAATAGAATCAGTTTCAAGTTTACACTGTAAGTTATGGTTTATTTCTTCTTTTCGTGGATAAGATCTTTTGAGTTCTTTGCTCTGAAAATTTCTTTGGGAAGTTATTGCATCGAGTCACAGGCCGTTCACCCATATTGTCATAGGCCGCTTTTATCTCTGCATACCTTTTTCCCTGACCAGAAATTTCTCGCACTCCAGAACCCAAATCTCCCCACAATGGAATTCAGAAAAATACCTTCCACATCTACCGTAGAACTTGTTAATGAGTCTGAACTTGAAGGAATGTATGAGTTACCTTCTTTTATCCCTGATCAGATATCAGACTGTCTAGACATTGAAACCACAGACATAGATCTTGAAAAGGAAACCAGTATGTTCAAACCTCCGGCTCTTAAGGATTCCAGTGTGTATAAGCAATCAGAGTTAGTTAAGTCTAAGTTTCTCTATACTTCTACTTATCTTTCATTTGTCAAACCCAGAATTAAGTCTATTGAGCTTACTCTTTGTTATCAGCCTAAAAAGACTTATCAGACAAATTTGCTTCCTCTATTACCAGAAAAAGAAATTCTGCACATCCGTTCTCATAAAGAGGTCAAATTTGTTCATTTTGGTTTAATTAGGGTCTATATTACACCTTTGATTCCTACTAATATAAAGCCTGTATTATATTTAGCTTTGTGTGACCGTCGCCAAGTTAGTTTTAAACATTCATGTCAACTATCTAGCCTTGGTCGACTTAATGATGATGTAATCTGTTTTGAGTTTTGTCCTAACCTTTCAGTCGCAGTCCGCGACAAAGGATGTAAAGAAGTTAAGCATGGATCGTTAGATTGTTGGGGTCTATTTTCCTCCTTGTATGGTCTTAATATGTTTGGAGAATTCCAGTATGCATCCATAAACATTTCTGTCTTGTATAGCATGACCAATACAAACCACCCCAAAATCTTAGAAAATCTACCCTTTGCCAGAAGATTAAGTGGTACAGTCCAGTTACAGAAGGGACATATTGAAACTATCGAAGTTCCATCTGAATGGAAACTCGATTGGCTTAAGCATGTCTCTCCCAGAATGAAAGGGGTGGATCAGTGATGCAAGATATTTAAAACTTAAAATGAAATCCTTTAAAACTCTTAATCAATGACCACAAGAATTCATAAAGCATACAAGATGTTCATAAAAATGAATAAGCAATATGATGCAAGATTATACACATAACACAAGATCTACATGGGAAACCCTCTTGGAGAATAAAATACACTATCAACCCTGCAAACACTTGGACTATGTTTCCTATAATATGATCATAAACATGAGACCTTTTAATGAATCACCCACTTCACAAGGATAACCCACCCTTAAATGTGAATAATCACCCACTTGTTTTATATGTTGAGCACCCACACAACACCTTATTAAATCAATAACTCCAGAACTCTGATTATAGATCATTATGATTGGAGAAATAATGTTTAACACCTTTCTATCAACTAATCACATACTTTCAAACTTGATCATACAAGTCATGCATCCAAACACCCTTTTGGATCTATCTAGTCTTCTTCACTCATCCTCAATTTGTTTTGTTCTTTAGTCCATTCATTGAGCACACTTACTTTGATCTTTTTCCTTCACCTCTATCTTCTACTCTCTCAACATATGTGCATTCAAGTATATAAACCATTACCTTTTTCTCCACTTTTTATAGACTCTTTGACTTAATGTGAGTTATTGATCTTCTAACAACATGGATCATATGCTTGTCGTTGGTCTTCTAACCAAAATTTGTGAATGTGACACATACCACTAGCACATTTATTCATTGACATATTAACTTTTATGCACATCGTTAGATCAAGATCTATGATTTAACATGCACCATTATATCTATTTACTAGTTGACCTCAGACTTCAATGTAGTTAAACTTGATAGTCTTTAGCCCATCACAGTCTGCAAGAGCAACTTTGAACATTTATATCTCGAGATAGAAAACACTTTAGGACTCTAAATCCTTTGGGTACCTTCTTGGAACTATATACAATATCTCCATGAAAATATTTGACCTCAATTGACTTTTTGAGTACCTATAATAAACACACAAACTTGTTGGCTCATTCATGTTTGCATGATAGTTTGAGATGGTCTGGCTTCTCTTAAGCTAGAATATACAAATTCCTCTTTCCAAATGATCAAATGACATATCAATAATTCATCAAGACATCGATGGATGCCTCACAACTTCTTTATCCTTATAGACCTGCATATGTGCCATATCTCTCCAAACCATCAATCTGATCACTTTGTCATTAATGTACTATGATCTCACACTCTTTTTGACATCAATGATAACCTAATATCAATGATTATGCTAAAAAAAAGTACCTTATACCTTCTTAAAAGGTTTCCATGAGGCTTTTATGTATTTTTATCAAACTAAAAAGCATATAATCAGACCCATACCTTGTATATACCAAATACACTAGAGAAGTTCATAGTGAGTCATCAGCTGCCACCTTCAACCATCTTCATTAAGATACTCAAGATCATAATACCACTTCAATCCTTTGTAAAATACATCCAAACATACTTAAAAATCATGAGGATACTTATCAAAATTTGAAACAAAAACATGATAATGATAATACATTGAGACTTACTCCCTTCATAAAATATTCAATGACATCATGATGATATATCACATCACCTAAGGACCCAAGACATCTAGGAGATATAATGATCACAAGTAGACTCTATGACACCTCTAGGAGTGTTGAATGACTTCAAGAAGTAATTTAGGAGAAATCATCATGTGGGATAGCATCATGTAGAGGATTAAATGGGTGCCATGAATTTTTTTTTAGTTATATGGGTTAGAATTTGGCCTTGGGAGGCCAAATTGCCAACAAAAACAAATCTTTAAAACCCTATAGATTAATTGTGATAGTCTTAAAAGTGGAGATTTGGAGAATGAGTTGAGTGATAAAGGTTATTTGGTTGATGGAGAAGGACTAGGGAGTGATAACAGAGGTCTTAACCATTAGTGTTAGTGAAGGAATCATCTAAAAGATTTTATAACGTTGTGTTGTGGGCTCAGATCTGCCAACCCTATAGGTATCATATAACAGTCCATGAAAAGTGAATTCTAACCTCATCAAAGAATTGTATTTGGTATTAAGATCCATTGGAGGAAGGGATTAGATAGGTCATTTAAGTCTCAAAAGTTTTTGTATTGGCATTGGTGGGGTTAAGAGTTAAGAGACTCAAGGAAAAGGTGTCTCAGTCCTAGCATTCTATAGATGATTGGTCTAGTCACAAGGAAAGTGTTGAGTTTGATGATGAAGACTAATGATCAAGCCCTTATATTTCATACAAGGCACAAAGGTGATATGAAATACCTATTAATGAAGGAAATAAGCTTTGAAACTTGATGCAACTCAGTTAAGGCAATTAAATGCACTCTCATCCTAGGCTAAGTCCTACAGACTTAGATAAGAGAGAAAACACTATATCTTTGCTTTATCTAGTTAAAACGATTGAAACGTGCAAGGGAGTTAGGTTTGAATTTGGAAGAAGTGTTGTAAAATATTTTAGGATGATAAGAGTTGCAAGGAGGAATAAAATTGAGTTTCAAGGTTTGTACCCCTATTTTGAACTCTATTCTTGCATGCAAGTTCCCCATAGGGTCAGTTTAGATACAAAGGAAAGCTTAGGAAGGGATGAAACTAGTTAAGATAAGTTATTTTACATGACTAAAGATGAATGGGAGATTGGGAATGAATAAGGAAGTTTTTAAAGTAATAAATGGTGTTCAAGAGCAATGCAGAGGCCTAATGAGGCATTAAGAGAAGTTAGATTTTGGGAGAGAGAGTGTTTCCTAAATAATATTGACTTCAAACTTGGTCATTAAAGCCTGGTGACCCTATGCAATATTTGAGAGTTTTTTTGAGTGGGTAAAATTATACATTATGGTTTCTTATCTACAAGAGTTCCCATAGGCCTAAAGAAGCCCAAGGAAACCTAATTGATGAAGACCATATAAGATAAATTACACTTCCATTGGGAGTTCTCAAATGAAATTTTGCATGAAGTAAGAGGAACATATAGGGTATCCAAAACAAGTTTTATCATAAGTATCATATTTTGTTCCATATAAGGAGGTTTATAGATAGATTTATTGACTGCATGATTGAAGTGGAAAGCCATTAAGCCTAGTAAAGCCTAGAGGAGGCCTTAGGAGTGCAAGAGAAGTTGAGGGAGAAGAATAAGTTGAGTCCAATAATTTTATAATTACACTTCATTATAAGAATCATCTAAAATTATCAAATGTGGATCAATGGTCAAACATTACACTTCATTATTGATAATGGAAGTAAAACAAACCTTATTTCTAATAAATTAGTCAAGAATACAATATGATATCTTTACCTCCGTAGTGAATATTAATTGACTAATCAATGTCCTTTCTTCAAAATAGTGATGTTAATGCATATTGTGATCTCCATAGACTCCTTGGTCATTCTCAAAACAAGTACACATTACTCTAAAGCATATGATCTAAGATTTGATTGATTTAATAAGTTTCTCAACCAAATCAACATCTAAAAATATTTTCTAAACCATACTACTCAATCCAAAGACTAAGACGATGTCCATGTGGTAGTTAAAAAATCACCTCCAAAGTTTTATAATGTGTATCCAGTTGAAGGATTCATTGATGTAGTTAATGACATGAGTAAGTAACCTCCTCCAATTACTTTTTTTGACAAAAAAAAAACAAAGGATGATTTTAACCATGGTCAATTATTCATCCTTGATTCTATAGATACATGACATTTGAGGCAATAAATTTGATTATGATTCATAATGGTTGCAGCATTAAAGTGTGCATAATGAATTTTGTTACAAATAAATGATACATACACATAAATACCTAATGGGTACAACAATAACAAATAGAGGATATGATTGTATTATAAATATGACACCACTTATGATAATTAACTTAGCTATAATCATTGGTCCTAAGACATTACTAATTTAGTTTCATGTATTACTAGATAATGACAAATTTGACATATTTATCAAGTTATCTTAGTTCAATTAAATGATATATATCATATCCATACTGCACTAGTGTTTAAACATTAAAGGCACTACAAGTATAAGAAGTTAATCATACAACCTCAAGTACATTCACATAAATTTCAACTACCTATTCATCCATTTACCAAAATAATATTATATTAACATTAATTACAATAAAATAATAAAATACATAAAGGCTTATAAAATAAAAATGTACTATAATGTCAGGTGAATGTCATATAGGCACATGTACAATGTCAATAATACATAGATTGCCATATATAGGCATACAAGAAATGTGTACATTTCCATATAAGCATACAAAATAGTACATCACATGTAAGATGTGAAATAATCATCAAATAGCATCCCTCTCTTTACCTTCTTCGAAGAAGACTCTCCTTAAGATGTCGTGTTAGTATATGGATATCCCTTAAATGCCTTGGATTGCTCTAAGGTCCAATTGTGGGTCCTATGCTCATAGCTCACTTGTAGTTGAACCTATTGAAATACAAGTATTATTACAAAATTAACATAAAATATATATGCAACCAAGTTAATAAATTAATTTTAAAATAGAATAAAAAAATTTAAACATGCACTTACTACCATCTCATGGTCTTGATCAATATGAATTTGATGATCGATTGGGTCAGTGGAAGGTTGAGTTACATGAATAGGCATCTCAAATGAGGATGAAATATGAGATGTTTCCCTAATAACCATCTAAATTGAATTATCATATGTTATAGAACAACCCTGCATACATAATACATTCACATAAGTTATATTTATCGAGAAAGAATATAGTAAAATTATTTAAAAAAACTATTTTACAATTCAAAATTACAAGTGAATATGTACCTCTATATGGGCTTGTGCAGATGACATCATTGTAGTGATGCCTATGTTTGTCTCCACTCGTAGTGATGGAGGAGTGTCTACTTACGACATCAACTGAAAAAATAAGGTCTCACTTAGTTTTCTAAAAGTATCAAAGAAAGATGGCAATTATTTATCTTTTATTAAACCAAGAGTGTAAGATGTACTTAAAATTTCATCTCTATATAAGTAAAAGTTGTCATGCTAACATAGGCAGTTGTAGTAGTGGATGGGCTAGAAATTAGATCCATATATTAAACAATGGTGATGTAAGATCAAATATTGAAAATATGGTTTGTGACGATGAAGGCACCATCTCCTCTTAGAACATAAAAATTACACACACACACACACACACACATGTGTATGCATGTGTGTGTGTGTGTGTGTGTGTGTGTGTGTGTGTGTGTGTGTGTGTGTGTGTGTGTGTGTGTGTGTGTGTGTGTGTGTGTGTGTGTGTGTGTGTGTGTGTCCAAAACGTAGAAGTTTTGGTTGAAATATAATTCAAGAAACAAGAATAACATAATTGTAATAATGCAATCTTTGAGAAGAGATGTTTTATTGATCAAATTTGTAGATCCAAACATATGCCTATCTTTGAAAAGAGACGTATAATTTCTTTTTCAGGTTACGTCTTCATTTATATATATTTTTAAGGTAGGAGGAGGATGTGGAAGGTCACCAATCTTGAGGGAGATTAATATTTTTGACTTCCACAATTTATAACAATATAGAATTCAAGGAATTACTATTTTTAGAAACTTACTATTTTTAGATTGCACTACTAAAATTATAAATTGGGGCACTTACATTTGGTTTTTGGTGTGTGTGTGTGTGTGTGTGTGTGTGTGTGTGTGTTGATCCAAAACTTAGAAGCTTTGGTTGAAAGATAATTCAAGAAACAAGAAAAACATAATTGTAATAATGCAATCTCTGAGACGAGATGTTTTATTAATCAAATTTGTAGATCCAAACATATGCCTATCTCTGAAAAGAGATGTCTGATTTCCTTTTTAGGTTACATCTTTATTTATACACATTTTTAAGGTAGGAGGAGGATGTGAAAGCTCACCAATCTCAAGGGAGATTAAGTGGTTCAACTTCCATGATTTATAACAATACAAAATTCAAGGAATCACTATTTTTAGAAACTTACTATTTTTAGACTATACTACTAAAATTAAAAATTGGGGCACTTACATTTCATTTTTTAAGTTCAAAAACTATTGATTGGATATCATGCCATCTCATGATGTTCCCCTCATTCTTATCCTTCCAACGGTTCAAATGGGGAGTCAAACGGAGCTATGGTGCAAAAGTTATGGCTCCCAAAAGTTTTGCCACCAATTGGGGTAAAACCATCACCCAAATTATCCCTTGAAATGTTGCTCAAATCATTCCTCCCTCCTTGAGAAGCAATGATACCCATTGCATCAATATTTGTCATCAAGTATGGTAGTTGTGTTTTGATTTTATTCCCAATGCATACTTGGAAAGGACTATCCTTTGTGGAGTTGTGTTGGGCTTGATGGTTCACCATTTCTGTTTAACCATCAATTTGTGGATGGAAGGCCATGAAATTCCTCAACTTGGAATTTATTTGCTTTTGTGTTGTTTATGTAATATGGGATACAACATTGGCCTTTTTGGATTTATGTGGCTTGACCACCATGAGAGTGAATTTTTTGGCACTAATAAAGGAGACAAATGTGGAAGGTGGTACCTCTAGTACCCTATAATGCCATGTTCCAAGAGTGAGGGTGATCCTTCAAATTTTTTATTTGTAGATGCCATTTCGATCATACATGAATGGTTGACCAAGGAGTACATCACAAACATCTAGATTGACAACATCACACAAGACCTCATCTTAGAAAAAATTTATTGCATATGAGAGAAGACATTGGTGGGTGACAAAGAGGTTTCTCCCTGGACTCAACCATACAATATTGTATGGCTTTGGGTGAGACTTCATGGACAAATTTAGGCTTTTCAAATTATTAGCAGAGATTAAATTCTTTTAATTCCCACTATCAAGAATGAAATGTAGAGGATTACCTTTCACCCATAACTTAGAGTGAAACAACCTTTCCTTGTCATCTGGCTTCTCCTCATGGGTTTGTGATGAAGCAATGATGGCATCAGGATCAACATCTATAATATCTTCTTCATCCTATTTGATTGTAGGGTATGTATGAGGTAGAGTAGTAGATTTTGAGTATTGTGACTTAAAAAGTAGGGACTTGATGGCTCAACATTCTTCTTTGAAGTGAGTTCCAAATTTGTGGTAGTCACACCATTTTCTATTATTCTTTTTCATTTAATTCTAATTTTGGCCTCATTTTTGGCCTTCTTTGTCACTTTTCCATTTTGAAGGCTGACTCTTTGTATTCATTCTTCCATGCTTCCACTCAATCTTCACTTCAAACTTGTATGCCTCACTGAGGGTTTTCAAATTAAAGATTTCCATCTCACCTCATATATACCATTGTAGTCCACCATGATATTTGAGAACCTTGTGTTTCTCACTTTCTTGGATGCCCAATCTCGCAGATAGAGAATGAAAAATGTCAGTGTAATTTTAAACAAACTATTCTTTACCTTGGTGAAGTTGTTGCCACTATATATACAGATCATCATATGCTCTAATGGGGTAGTACTCTTCCTTTATAGATTCTATGAAATCATCCCAGGTAGGTTCTACCTCAAAGCTAATATCATCCATACTGAATATCTTCTTGTACACTTCCCACTACTTTTTGATAGGAAATTATGCTTTCAAAAGATAAAAAGTGATCTTCTCTTTATCGATGAATTTATTTATAGAAAAATAAGATGACAATTGATCCAACCAATTTTTTGTTTCATTATCATTAATTTTGCCTTCAAATGTAGGGATACCAAAATACACCTAAACCTTGAAGGGTGTTGGCATACCGAAAAGATGTGGGGTTATAGATGAGAACCTATAATTTCCCATCAAGATTTGTTAGAGAATTCGAGTGAATTTTTGTAACATCTATACTTGCTTCTCCTAGAGGGCTTCATTCACCATTTCCTTGAAAGGATCGGATGTCTCAGTGTTGTCTGCCATTTGAAGTCATTTGGAGTGAATAGGTGGATAGTCTGCTAGTTCTATTTTCCACCGAAGCTTCCTATAATCTAACCTCATCCTCAAGATCATACACTCTAAAGACAAATCACTCTAATACCACTAGTCTAAAACTTATAAGCTTTGGTTGAAAGATAATTCAAGAAACAAGAACAACACAATTGTAATAATGCTATCTCTGAGAAGAGATGTTTTATTAAACAAATTTGCAAATCTAAACATATGCTTATCTTTGAGAAGAGATGTTTGATTTCATTTTCAAGTTACATATTCATTTATACACATTTTGAAGGTAGAAGGAGGATGTGGAAGGTCACCAATCTTGAGGGAGATTAAGTGGTTTGACTTCCACTATTTACAATAATATAGAATTCAAGAAATTACTATATTTAGAAACTTACTATTTTTAGATTGCACTACTAAAATTGAAAATTGGGGCACTTCCATTTTTTTTAGGATCAAAACCCATTGATTAGATCTCATACCATCTCATGATGTTCCCCTCATTCTTAGCTTTCAAACGATTCAAATAGGGAGTCAAATGGAGCTATGATGCAAAAGTTATCACTCCCAAAAGTTCTACCACCAATTGGAGTAGAACCATCACTTGAATTGTCCCCTAAAATTTTGCTTATATAATTTCTCCCTCCTTGAGAAGCAATGTTCCCCATTGCATCAAGATTTATCATCAAGTGTGGTATTCATGTTTTGATTTGATTCTTGCTGCATACTTGGAATGGACTGTGCTTTATGGAGTTGTACTGGGCCTGATGGTTCACCATTTATGTTTGACCATGAGTCTGTGGATGAAATGCCATGAACTTATTTAGCTTGGTATTTATTTGCTTATGTTTTTGTGTTGTTTGTGTATTCAAGGATGTAACATCAGCCTTTTTTGATTTATGTGGCTTGAACACCGTGAGAATGAATTTCTCGACACTAATTAGGGAGATAAATTTAGAAGGTGGTACCCCTGATACCCTGTAGTGCCATGTTCCAAGAGTGAGGGTGATCCTTCAAGTTCTTGATTCATAGATGCCATGTTGATCATACGTGAATGGCTGACCAAGGAGTACATCACAAACATTCAGATTGACCACATCACACAAGACCTCATATTGGAAAGGTTTTATTGCATATGAGAGAAGACATTGGTGGGTGACATAGAGGTTTCTCCCTAGACTCAACCATCCAATACTGTATGGCTTTGGGTGAGGCTTCATGGACAAATTTAGGTTTTTCACAATATTAACAGAGATTAAATTCTTTTGACTCCCACTATCAAGAATGAAATGCAGAGGCTTACCTTTTAGTCATATCTTAGAGTGAAAAAACCTTTCCTTATCATCTAGCCTCTCCTCACGGGTCTAAAATGAAGTAACAATGGCATCGGGCTTAGTATTTACAATCTCTTCTTCATCCTTTTTGACCGTAGGGTGTGTATGAGGTAGAGCAATAGATGTTGAGGATTGTGACTCAAAAAGTAGGGACTTGATGGCTTAACATTCTTATTTGAAGTGAGTTCTATATTTATGGTAATCACACCATTTTCCAATCTTCCCCTCCTTTTTCTTCCAATTTTGGCCTTGTGTTTGACCTTCTTTGTCACTTTTCCATTTTGAAGGCTAACTCTTCATATTCATTCTTCCGTGCTTCTGCTCAATCTTCATCGTGAACTTGTACACCTCATAAAGGGTTTCCAAATTGAAGAGTTCCATCTCCTCCCATATATACCATTGTATTTCACCATGATATTTGAGAACCTTGTGTTTCTCACTTTCTTGGATGCCAAATCTCATATATAAAGAGTGAAAAATGTCAGTGTAATCTTGAACAGACTATTCTTTACCTTGGTGAAGTTGTTACCACTCTATATACAGATCATCATATGATCTAATGGGGTAGTATTCTTCTTTTACAGCTTCTATGAAATCATCCTGAGTAGGTTCTACCTTAAGGCCAATATCATCCATACTAAATCTCTTCTTGTATGCTTCCCACCAATTTTTGACAAGCAATGATGCTTTCAAAAGAGCAAAAGCGATCTTCTCTTTATCGATGAATTTATTTATAGAAAAATAAGATTATAATTGATCTAACCAATTTTATACTACATCAACATTGATTTTGCCTTCAAATGTAGGGATATCAAAATTCACTTAAACCTTGAAGGGTGTTGAAGCACTAAAAAGATGTGGGGTTGCAGATGAGGAGCTCGAATTTCCCATCAAGATTTATTAGAGAATTTGGGTGAATTATTATAGTATATTCACTTGCTACTACTAGAGGGCTTCATTCACCATTTCCTTGAAAGGATCAGATGTCTCAGTGTTGTCTACCATTTGAGGTCATTTGGAGGAAATAGGTGGATATTCTGTTGGTTCTATTTTTCACCTAAGCTTCTTGTAATTTGACCTCATCCTCGAGATCATACACTCTAAAGACAAACCACTCTGATACCACTAATCTAAAACTTACAAGCTTTGGTTGAAAGATAATTCAAGAAATAAGAACAACACAATTGTAATAATGTTATCTCTCAGAAGAGATGTTTTATTGATCAAATTTGTAGATCCAAACATATTCCTATCTTTGAGAAGAGATGTCTGATTTCTTTTTCATGTTACATATTCATTTATACATATTTTTAAGGTATGAGGATGTGTAAGGTCACCAATCTTGAGGGAAATTAAGTGGTTTGACTTCCATGATTTACAATAACACAGATTTTGAGGAATTACTATTTTTAAAAACTTACTTTTTTTAGACTACACTATTAAATTTAAAAATTGAGGCACTTTCATTTGTTTTTCAAGGGTTAAAACCCACTGAGTAGAACTTATGACATTCCCCTCATTTTTAGCTTTCCAATGGTTCAAACAGGGAGTCAAACAGAGCTATGGTGCAAAAGTTATGGCTCCCAAAATTTCTACCACCAATTGAGGTAAAACCATCATCCAAATTGCCACCTGAAATGTTTCTTAGATCATATATGTATGTATGTATGTATGTATGTATGTATGTATGTATGTATGTATGTATGTATGTATAATTCATTTTTTTTGTAAATTAATTATTAGATTTTAAATTTACAAATAAATCTTAAATTTGGCATGATATAAATATAATAAAATATCCCTGTATTCATGTAGTGGCCAATGACTACACACCAAATGTGCATGCCAAAAAATCTTCACTCAAGAGTATATCATCCAACCCCTTTGAACCACCAACACCATCATCATCAAAAGGTATAGTATATATAGCTCCACAAGATCTACAAGGATGGGGTCAAGTATGCACAGTAGGTGACATATCTCCAGTATTAGTCACTCAAAGCCTACTCATATGTTGAATGAGTGTATTGGTAAGTGTACTAAGTGCATGCAGAGTGTCAATCTCCATGACCTCCTTCACTACAGAAGGGAGCTCGAGATGAAGTGGCTTTTGGGTAGGGATCCTTGTAGGTTGATTTGGTGCATGATGTGCATCTAGTCGATCTTACACATAGCCTTTCCCTCGGCCTTGAACCTCACTATAATAAAAATAATTTAGAACCTCATTAAGGATAAACTCACAGTAGAGTTTCCTCAAAAAATACCTCATGGTTGTTACATGGTGGATAATCAAACATTATCCACCATTAGTCCAATAAATTGGCTTTGATCAAATTATGTTAGCACATATGGATTGGGAAACATTTAATAGTTATTGAAAATGGTGCATTGGTGGTTGGGTCAATGGATAATGCAAAAAATTCAACTTTTGATATTTGTTTTTTTGACCTCATGTGTTGACAATTTGTCATCATAATAATCCTTATAATTTTCTTGATAAGATGCCCATCTATCAATTTGACTCATCATCAAGTCAATTTGACCCAATAATGACTCTAGGTTATTGGTTAGATAGGTGTGGTGGTTGTTGGTGGATGTAGGATCCCTCATTCTCTTGATTATTTGCTTAATTTCAATTTTGTTTTCCATAATGTGTGCAGAAACATACTCCTAGATTCCTGGGGAATCTTGTGGAATTGTAGGAGGGTTATGTGGAGGGTTTGATGGAGGATTAAGATGTTTAGGTGAAGGGTTAGCCAAAGGAATAGTAGGGTCAACTAGAGGGTTAGGTGGAGGGTCAGCCACAGGAATAATAGGGTCAATTGGAGGATTAGGAGGATAGTAATGATCTCAAGTAGTGGATTGGACTATTTAAAACAAATAATTTACAAATTAAACAATGTAAAAAACAAAAAATGGTAAAATACAAGGTTAATAGGTGTAATTTTTTTATGACTTACCTCATTTATGTGGCGACATCATGAAGTTTAGGGCACGCTAATCTTTCCAATGAGCTTTTGGCAAGTAATTTTCCCTTGATAGGCAGAAGCACGATCATAGAATGAGTGTTGTGTGAGGCAAAAAAGAAATTGCAAAATGGGGGGTTGTGGGACCTTTTTAACACAAAAAAACATAGTCAACAATGCGTATGCATTATTATATAATGTGTACACATTACTAGATAATGCGTATGCATTATTATATAATACGTACACATTATATAATAATGCATACATGTTATTAAATATTTGGGTGGATGTCCACAAAATTGTCATCCGACTCTGTGTACCCACCCCCATAAAGAAATTTTAATCTATAAAACACCATACAAAGGAAAACACCACAACCATTAGTACTGGATTTTTAGATGGAGTACTTTCAATGAAAGCTCAAAATTATTCCACACCAAACTCTTAAATTTTTCAATAAAATGATCATTTTTAAAACACATTAAATACATTAATATTTTTTTACTTCACCTTGATATTTATGTGAACATAATAAAATTTTCACCCTCCCTTTACCTATTTGTCATATTCTAATATACACCAAACCCTACAAAAATCTTCAATAAAATAATCATTTTTATAATAACATTAAGCACATTGACAAGTTTATACTACAACTTACATTTATGTGAACATAATAAAATTTCTATCCTCCCTTTACCTATTTATCATGTACTAATAAATGGAGTGGGTGTGCCTCAATGACTACCATTCGAATAACATTGAAAGGTATAGCTACTTTTCTCTTATATCTAATATGCCAAGTATGAATGATTTTTTTTTTTTTAATCATTTTCATGTTTTGTACAATCATTACTACACTATGTGTGATTTACATTATAATTTGGGTCACCGCATAAATCAATGATTTTTGGCTTTCACACTTAAAAAATTAAGATTTAGTGTTGAATTTGGTGACACAATGTTAGCACATTATCGATGTGACTAGGCATTTTTAGTTATATTAGGTTTGCACCAAATTTATGTCACATAAAAGTTGATGTAATTTTTTTTTTGGTGCAACAAATGAAATTTAAAACAATTAAAATAATAATTAATTTTTTAAAAAATGTGTGAACTTTGCATCAAGTTTCCATTGACTATCTAAGAAAAGTATACACATAATTTTTATTTAGGTAATTTTTGAATGTTTCTCTGTAAAGAGAGTTGATTGAAGGAGGTTTTGTATATTTGATTAAAACACACACAAAACTCTTATAAAATCTTCTACAAATGTTTAACCATTGTAGACCTATAATTAGAAGAAAGCCACATTAGATAACAAAAATATATATAGACATAAAATTACAAGCTAATAACTACATGACTACTTGTAAAATATTTTACATCTTCAAACATTACATATCTACATTAAGAAGAAAGCTTCCTTGCCATTAAGGGTTTTTATTATGTGTTTAAAATATTTAACAAAATAAAAAAGAAAACACCCAATGTTTGAAGTCAAATGGTGGATTTACTCCCATATTTAAACCCAAATCATGTTTTCCTCTCTGTTAAGGAATAATTCTAACCTAACACCTCAAATTCAATCCTCATTGAATTATTTTTATACCTCTCCTTCAAAATAAATTAACATTCACCTTTCATTCACTTGCATGTAAAATATAAAAACTCAATCAAAATACAAAAATAAAAAAATACATAACCCCATTACAAATCTACATGTAAAATCTATTAGAGGATATGAAAAAATGACTCAACAATGATTGGAGGATATGCACAAAATACCCAATCTGACTTTACCATGCTTGTAAACACATGTTACTCCTCATTCTTCACATCTTCCCATCGATCTTCTCCTTCATCTTTTGTAACAAAACTCCACCAGTAAAAATTTCATCGATCCTCCATCTTGTGTTTTAATGTTTTCCCTCATATGCCAATGTTTTGTATTAAATGTTAGGTGTTTAAGCAATCATGTTAGGTTTTGGCCTATCAATTGTTGTTAATATTTTATTTGTTATCTTTTTGAACAAGGATAACAAAAGTGAGGTATATATATTTTTTTAATTTCAAAATATATTTTTAACACAATTTTATACTATTTGTGTTAGGATTTAGCATTGGGTTTGTACCACAAATGTATTTTGTAGAAAAACAATATTAGCGACACAACTTTGACTCAATTGGTGGCACTATGTGCACCAAATATAGTAGTGAATTTGATGTGTGTTCATATTAAAGAGACCATTGACATATGTCATTATTTTATTGGATCTATAAACCAAATAATAATACATAAGGTTAAAGATTGTCTATAAAGAAAATATAATCTAGAAAACACTATACGAAGAAAAACACCACAATGTGATGGATTTTTAAATGAAGTACTTTTAATGAGAGCTCGTAATTATTCCACACCAAACTCTTAAATTTTTCAATAAAATAATCATTTTTACAACACATTAAATACATTAATAATTTTTTACTTCACCTTTATATTTATTTTAACATAATAAAATCTCCACTTTCCCTTCACCTATTTATCATGTTCTAATACATATAATGGGTCTACATCCATAATTACCATTAGAATGGTGTTGAGAGTTATGACTACCCTTCTCCTTTCTTTTATATGCTCAATGTGATTGCAAAATTTAATACTTATCATTTTGTGTAATTTGATGTGTTTATATAAAAAACATCTTAATATATATTATTATTTTATTGGATCTAGAGCCTAAATAATTTGCATAACTAAATAATATTTATGGAAAAATTTAAATTTAAAAGATATAAAATTAAGAAAAACACAATTATTAACACTTGAATTTTGGATGGAATATTTCAATAAGAATTCACAATTAATTTATATGAAACCCTTCAAATTTTCAATAACGTAATCATTTTTTCAATATAAAAACATAATAAAATACCCACTGTAAATAATTATCTCATGTCTTTACTATATTAAATATTAATACAAAATTAAGTAATTATTGTTTTTTATGTTTTGTACAATTTTAATGTGAATAAATTTAAAAAAAAAAAACTGAAACATTATACATGAAATACTTTCAATAATTTAATCAAAGGAAATCTTAGAATCATTCTACACCAAAACCCTTCATATCTCTAATAAAGTAGTGGCTTTTGCAATAATATTATTTACATTGACAATATTCAATTAAAACACCATAACTATTAGCACTTAAATTTTGGATAGAATATTTTCAATAAAAACTCATAATTAATTTACATAAAATTTTTCAAATCTTTAATAATGTAATCACTTTTTTAATATAAAATCATAATAAAATACTCATCGTGAATAATTATCTCATCTCTTTATTATATTAAATATAAATATAAAATTGAATAATTATTGTTTTCTCTGTTTTGTACAATTTTAATATAAACAAATTTTAAAAAAAAATCTAAAACATTCCAAACAAAAAATTAATAAGAAGTTACAGACAAAATACTTTCAATAATTTAATCAAAGGAGACCTCAGAATCATTCTGCACCAAAACCCTTCATATATCCAATAAAGTGGTGGCTTTTGCAATAGCATTATCCATGGTGCATTGACAATTTTCTACCTCTCACGTGATCACGTCGTCCACCGAGAATCAATGCGGAAATGAATGCAGACTGTATTATTTTACGTGGTCGGTCTGGTTTGCACGCTTTGTTTTGTCATGGTCGGTGGCCCATGTGCGTTGCTTTACAGCTTGCATGAAACGATTATTCATGACTTCGTCTTCAATGACTGCATTTTCATCTTCGGCGGCCCATTATCTAGGAAATATATATTTAAGAGTGAATGCGGAGGTCAGTCTGCGGTGCCCATGTGCCGGCCTTTAGACCTTGCACCTGTATTTTATATTCCTAATCAACAATCACTTTAAAAAGGCTTTCAATCTCCATAGTACAATCCCCTGTGCACAATCTAAGCAATTTCTATTTATGTTTAACTTCTTTAACCCCTTTCCCCACGGCACAAGTTTAGTTAGTTAGAGAATAATAAGTAACAGTTCCTGCTGTTGTTCATGCTCTCCTTTCCAACCAGACAATCAAAATGTCATTAGCAGTATGCCTATGGTGGAAGAGATGAGCCACATTGATGACTTAATCTCTTACATTGATCAACTCTTAAATGCCATTGGCGAGGTAAGCATGAATTCATTTTTCCCTTTCATAAATTCTTTTTTGTTTGCAAAATACATCATGGAAGGGATATATTTTTCAAGAAGGAAATTTTTTTAAGTCGGATCAAGTTGAGTCTTTTATAAAATCTGGGGTGATTTGTTGAAAAAAGTATTGAAGCATGGCAATAGACATACATGCAAGGTATGATCTAATAAACTAGTTTCTTTAATTTTTAAAGATTAATTGATTCCACTCATTCTCTTTTTATTAAACATATTGATCCAATATTTTTTAAGGTAGGAGGTGTGATCTAGGAATTTGACTCAAGAGAGGATGGTTAGTATAGTGTTAGTTCCAAAATGAAAAACAAAATGAAAGGAACACACTAACTAGCATAACATCTCTAAGCCTAGACACTAGGGAGAGCTTAGTTAAAAAACATGAATAAAACACACAACTAAAATGCAAAAGAAATTCTCTTTTACCTTCCTTGGATGGTCCAAAATGCTTGTTGTGATGGCTTGTTCGGCTTGCGCTCATGAAGTCCTTGGCAATGGAAGCTTGTCTACCTCCATCTCTCCTTGGCACCTTTGGATTGTGGCTTGGATTAGCTTAGAATCAATTTGGCATAGTAACACTAGTTGCTTGAAGCTTTGTAATCAATTCTGCATTATAAATTTGTATAATCATGTGTTAAAATTCATGTGGTGAGACCTCATATTTATATATTTTTGAGAATGTCTAGAATCGATATGAACCGTCCATCCTGAGATTGAGATGTGTCGTTGAGGATTAATTCAATTTTTGGAATTAAGTTTATAATTGTCCTCATCATGACATTGGAAGAATAGGCAATTAAGAGGCATGGAGGGCAGCATGGAGGGCATGAATCATGATATTTATGGTATTTATGGCCTAGGGATGTCTTCCCAAGAAATGAGGTCACTTGATGATGCAGATATTCAATATTCATTTCTAAAAATAAGTATTCAACAAGTTTTCATGAAATTTTTTATTAGGCCTTGATTTGGATTAATTAGCTCTCAAGCATGATTAAACACTTTGTGCACAAATTACTCAAATTGATTAGAATGCTTTATTATTGATCTAAAATTTGACTAGATTGGAATTGAGAGTCAATATCAGATGCATTGAAACCGTATTCCCATTTATGATGTTACCAACAACAAATAACAAAGGCACATGTTTCATTCAAATATTTGATGGAAAAGAACAATCCAAAGCACCTAGGTGCAAAATTACCATTTTGACTCGAAATGATCTGATCAAAGTTAGTTGGCTCATAAATTGCATTACCCCATTTAGAGATATCTTGTCCAAAATCGGCACTTGAATATGTCAGTTTCATATCATTTAGCGTGTTTTAGTGTTTTTAAGCCAAATTGTGTATTTTGAATGAAAATTAGCCAAAACCCTAGTTGGAGGTTATCAGTAGCTAGATTTAGGTGTCTATAAGAGGATAGTATTAATGTGGAAGGAAATTTGGCGATAGGGATTTCGATAATAGTAACTAGAATTACAAATATTTGCCATCCATATTTTGCCTACAAATGGGATTTATGCAAAATTTTGATCGTGAAACTTGTATATTGGCCATTCATATAACTAAAGGAGCACAGATTAAGTGGTTGGGAGTAGTGCTATCAGTTGTGGATTTTGTGCTAGAACGAATTGAACAATTTTTTTTCAAATAGAATTGAATGTATGAAGCTTCTTAAATATATGTACAGTGTCACAAAATACATCAAGCAATTGGATCAACAATTGTCTCTAGAAATGCTAAACGAGATCCTTTAGTGCATTGTGAAGGGGTTGCTTATATATGTATCACAAATGAAGTCTGACCATCTTTCCAAGCAAATCCATTTCATACCACAGTATGTGCCTTTAATTAGAAGTTATATTCATTTTTTATATTAAATTTTATTTATTTTTTATATTAAATTTTCATTGATTTATAATCATTGAATAGATTTTTTTGCTACATCGATAGAAGTTGAATATTTGTGGAGTTATCAATCAAAATTGAGTTGCAAGTACTTCGACTTCATATTATAAGATTTAATCACGGAAAGGATTCCTGTTATTTTACCTTCATCACAAGCAAAATATCACAACCTAAATACTAATCTCATTAATTGGATCTTTGTTTATGTTAGAACTACAATGAAAATAGGATAAAAATGAAAGACGCTTTCTTTCTCTCTAAGAACAAACCAATATAAGATAACAAAACAACTGATTACCAATCAATAAAAAAATAATAAATAAAATATATATCTATATAAATATAAATAAGATAATCGAGGTTTAAATATTCCTATTGCAAGAATAAAGTGCATACAAATAAGTCACCACATAAGATTCAACAAAATAACCATCATCAATAATATTCATAACAACCAAGTCAACCGCCAAATTTATTTCCAAATTTTGGCTTTCGTAAAATTCCTTTAAAAAAGATTTAGTCTCATAAATAATTTTTTGAAATTTTACTTTCTTTTTAATTTTTTTTTTAGATTTTAGTATATTTTTTTAATGAAGATCATAAATTTCTTAAAAGCTTTTCGTTAGAGATTAAATTTAATGGTCCATTCTTTTTAAGATTTTTTTTTAATATATAAATATTGTTTATTTAATATTTTTGTTAAATTTTAATATAATTTATAATAAAAGAATATTTAAATAATTTATATATTTATTATTATTTTTTAGAGTTTTTGATAGTTTAATTAAATTTTTTCTTTATATTCAATATGGTTTACTAAAAAATTGATTATATTTTATAATTAAAAATAAAAATATAATTATGCAGCCATCAAATTTAATCTTTACCTTTCATAAACCACTTCTTTAAAATAAAAGAAATACCTATAATCTCATTGTAAACTATTATCGTTATGAACAATTATCAATATATATATATAATAAAATATTTAATATTAAGAATGCAACCTTTATTTTATATTTTAATATCTTTTATAAAAGCCTCAAACTTTTTAAAAGACTTTTGCACCCTGCTACTTCAAAAATATATACCCGTAATTTATTTTTCAAAGATTGTCAATACATGTGATAAAATATTTGGTACCAATTAAGAATGCAACTTGTAATGGCCCCACATATATTATCAAAATGAACTAAATGAAAAATACTTATTGCCTTCGAAATTGTTATCCTTTATGTTTTTTTCTAGAAAATTTTCATATGATTCTAAAGATTTATTCATGTATCTCTTCCAAAACCATTATCAATTTTGGTTGAGATTAGTTTCTTTATGTTATAGTTATGTATAAGATTTTTAAAAAGTTTAGTTATAAAAAATTGATGTTCAATAATTTTGGATTTTATTTTTGATCCATTTTTTTTAATGAGATTCAAAATATTTGAAATAATTTATTATATAATTGATTTCAAAAGAACTTTGTATATTAATATAATTTATTTGTACGATTATTAATTATTTGGTAAATTCTTACTATTACAAATTTAAGTCATTTCAAAATAACTTTCATAAATAATTATTATTTTATTAACATCTTTAATATATATTTCTAATAATAATTTAAAAAAACCTAACCCTTTAATTTATAAATTCAATAAATATTTTTTAATAAAAAAATAAATAATAAATATAATTTACTATTTTAAACTTTTTATCTTCTAATCTTTTTCCTTCTATTATTTCAACACTTAACACTTTATACTTAAAATATACACAAATATTAAAAAAAATTTAAAAAAAAACTTGATAATATTTAATTTTCTCCTTTAAAATATTTATTGATTACTCCACACAAGTAGTATTACCACCTTATTTAAGGTCTCTAGTGACATCTAACTTATATAATAGTGTACTTTGTACCCCTTTGCCAATATTATTACACCATTAGTTAATTTCCATGATCTTCTTATGAACATTGCAACCCATGTGTTAGTGATTTAACTATAACTAATACAAGATTCCTCTTGATGCCTAGATTGTATCTTACCTTATGGATTGTCTTTATTATTCCATCTCAAAAATTGATCGTCTCCAATTTTAGCAAAGATAATTGTGAATCTTAAAATTCTTACATGTGATTTGTGGGAATGTTGAATAATTGTAAAATCATGTATATATTGCAATCATAAAAATGATTATTATTACATTTTAAAAAATTGGATTAATGACATTTTTTTAATTGTTAGATTTTTCAAAAATTAAATATGTAAAAAATGTGACAATTTATATAATATCTATCAACCACAATTTTAGAATAGTTTTAATTAGAAAAATTAAAAAACTTGTGTAAAGTGCGTACATATATCCACACTTCCTGAATTGTCACATTCAATATTTTTTAAAATATTTTATTTGTTATAATATATATTTTATAAATTATTCTACAACAAATAAATAATTTTATATATCTTAATATTTTATTTTTATATAATTTAAATGAAAAATATTTTTAATTAATTAAAATTTTAAAAAATGTAAATCAATACAATTTGAATCAAGTACATTATATATATATATATATATATATATATATATATATATATATATATATATATATATATATATATAATTTAACAATACTTTTAGTTTTGTGTCTATTTTTTTTTGTAATTATTTTTTTATCTTCATAAACATAGTATTAAACTTTTTATCCACATAGGTATTTATATCTAATTTAATTATATAACATACAATTTTTTGGGTCCTTGTCAATATTAATGCACTATGCACCAATTTTCATAATATTCTTATGAAGATTAAACCATTTTAATATTTTTTTATCAGTGATTTGAAATATAATTTAACAATACTTTTAGTTTTGAGTGTAATTTTTTTAATTATTATCTCTATAAAAATAGTATTAAAATTTTTATTCACAAAGGTAATTATATCTAATTTAATTATATAACATACAATTTTTTGGGCCCTTGTCAATATTAATGCACCATTGACCAATTTGCATAATATTCTTATGAAGATTAAACCATCTTGTCTATTAGTGATTTGACTAATCAATATGATAGTCAATTGGAACATACTTTAGTGATTTAACTAATTGATATGATATTCATTTAGAAGGCATCTCACTTTATAGATTATGGATATTCTTCCATCCTTAAATTTGACCATGTGACTTATCCAATACCCACAACATTTTAGTTAAAAGTACAACCTTTTTTTTTCAATACATCTTTACTCATAACCTATAAACCATTCTCTATAAGATGTCATGTGGAAAGAGGCGTAGCTAATCCTCTTAATAATATGAGAATATTTATTTTAAAAATCTAAGTAAATATTCAAATAACTTCTTCCTCATACCTATCAGTGATTTAACTAATTGATATGATATTCATTTTTTTGATTCCACAAACTAATCCTCTTAACAATATGAGAATATTTATATTAAAAATCTAAGTAAATATTCAAATAACTTCTTCCTCATACCTATGAGTGATTTAATTAATTGATATGATATTCATTTAGAACACACCTCATCTTATAGATTATGTGTATTCTTCCATCCTTAACTTTGACCATGTGATTTATCCAATTACCACAACATTTTAGTTAAAATTGTAACCCTTTTTTTTTCAATATATCTTTACTCATAACCTATAAACCATTATATATAAGATGTCATGTGTAAAGAGGTATTTGATTCCACAAGCTAATCCTCTTAACAATATGAGAATATTTATATTAAAAAGCTAAGTAAATATTCAAATAACTTCTTCCTCAATTTTGAAAAACATGATAATAAATATTTTTCTTCTTCTTTGAAAGTTATATAACACACTACAAATTTTTTTTAGTATTCTATTTTTTATGACATTTATAACAAACTATCTCTTAGTTCTACTTTTGATGACATTTATAAAAAATTATCTCTTGGTTCTTTCTTCCTTTTATTTCTTGCAAGACTTCCGTTCCATAGATATATTCAACATTATTTCTTAAGAAAGTTAGAATTTGGGTTGTCTTTGGGATCAAGATGCTACTAATTATGACCATTATGATATTCTCCATTGATGATTCTCTAACACTACTTAGCACAATTTTACATTTCTCTTCCTCACTATTTTTTAATAGATCTAATTCAATTTATAAATGAGTTAATAAAATTAATATATTCAATTTCATTTTATTCTTTTGTATTGAAATTGTAAATATTAAATATAAGAAATACATTATTTATTAGCTAATTTTCTTCATATAATGAATGTAGCATGTTTCATAAGTATTAATTTTTATTTTGTATTTTATATTTTATTATATATACATAATAACCCTACTTTTCATGTTCAATTTATGCCAATCATTTTAGAATATATTATGCTTAACAAAAAATCATAAATTCCTTATCTTGAGATTGTGAAGCTTTATTATAGGAAATATATTATTAATTAAATAATTTTATTCATATAAAGATAACCTTGGCCTTCCTATCAAATATATACAATTCATCTTTTATATATATATATATATATATATATATATATATATACACACACACACACACACACACACACACACACACACACACACACTCAAGGATAGGCAGTTCTATATTGATCTTTTCGAGGTTAAAATTATGATTTATAAAGAAATATCAATTTTAATACTTAAATTTATGGTTTTCAAATTTTTATAATTTTATAATGCACAAAATTCGTACACCTATACTTGTAGATATTAATTAAAGTTTCTTTATTAAACTTTAGTTTTTGTACTTATTATCAATTAATTTGTGTCACTTCTTAATTTTAAGAGAGATAAATTTCAAATTACTTAACTCATTTAATTAAATAGTAAAAAATTTAGTTATAGATGCCCATACCATTATTAAAATAATTATCACATTTAAAATTAATAATAATTAAATTATATAAATAAAAATTAACTTAAGTTACAATATAATAAAAATAAGAATAATCATTTAAACAAAAAAATTTGTTAGATAATACATATGATTATAATGAAATAAATCTTTTTTTATATATATAAAAGATGTAATGTGAACATGTCAATGTTAATTTTCCTTCAGCTCCAAGATATTCTCTCCAAAATTATTGACACAATAATCTCTATCACATCAACCTATTCAATGTTATATAGCATGAAGAATGCATTACAAGTTATAAAACAATATTATGTGACATTTATTTCTTACATTATAATTTTTCATGGCATATATTTTTTTATCCCATAGCTACTTGCATGTACATTGTGTATCATAGAAACTACATACCTATTATATAGTGTTTTGTTATGTATTAATGGAAATAATAATTTAATATATTTTTATATAATTTTTTACCAGTTTAAATTTATATATTGTTTTATTAGTTTGGTGGAAAATAAATAAAATTAGAATATTAAATTAAAGGGATGAGATAAATATTTACTTAATGAAGAATTTATTTAATGATAAAAAATTATACTCAAAATTTATAAAAATAATAAAATAAGAAGAAAAATTTATTTAATATTATAAATTTTTTGTTATTTAAATTTAAGTTGATATTTTTTTTTTCAAATTTAAAAATATAATATATAATAATTTTAATATATTTGACTTGTCTTTCTAACATAAACATCACCTCAAATTATTGTAAACTTTATTTTATAAATTTTTTAATTTATTTTAAAGTAGACAATATCCTATCATATCATTGGAAGGTGGTCTATTATAATCTGCATGCTACATATACACATAATAAACCTTAGTTAAAATTTAGTTGATTTAAATATAAGTTTTGTCCAAAAGAAAAAAAATGCATTCATAAAAATATAATAATTTAAGATTTTTTTTATATATTTAATTTAACTGTATTTATCCAAAAGCATAATTTCTAACTATTTATATTGGATTTGCAGTTGGTATTGAGAAAGCGAGAGATCAGGTGATTGAACTTCTGGACATGCAAAATAAATCCATAAAAGCTGTGGTTATTTACGGGCAAGGTGGAATAGGGAAGACAACCTTAGCCATTGCCGTCTTCAATTACCTCAACCTTAACAACTACAATATTTGTAGAATTAACATAGAACAAAATTGTGTGGAGAGAGATCTTAAGTTGCTACAACAGCAAATTTTAAGAGACTTATTTGGCATGAATTTTGAGCTGAGAAGTTGCGTGGAAGGTCAGAAAGAATTGTCCAAGGCTTTTGAAAATGCCCCTCGCGGCCCAGTGTTCATGTTTGTTGATAATGCATTAAAAGCCAGTGACTTAGAAAAACTTTTGCCATAAAAGAACTAGTAGTACTCCCCGAGCAGAGTAGGATACTTTTAACTACTAGAAATCTTAACGAGACAAATATAATTCAACAAGCATAAATTGAAGTCCTTTCGCATCAAGTAGTTTCTCTACCACGAGCAGAGGCAGAGAAACTATTGTGCGAGTACGCGTTTATATCAACTTTTCACCTCACCATAGATATTGACGGCCGTCTCGATATATGCAGTGGCATTCCTTGGGTTCTAATATTGACTGGATCTAGATTACATAGATATGCTCAGAGCGTGCCGGCTTGTAAGGAGGCGGTTGAATATATCAAGGAAGTTGTCGCAAGGAGGTGAACAGATCTAAGCGATCATATGGTGGGCTTTGTATATGATCGCTTGCAACAGTCGTCTAAAGAGGCATTTCAAGATATAGTATGTTTCTTTGATAATTGGGAGCAGGACACAGTGGCATACACTGTTGGAGAGCTGCAGCTTTTAGAGCTAGAAAGGGCGGCGCTCGTAAATGGAACGGGTAAAGGCAGACTAAATGTTCCCTATATGACGAAAGCACAAGGGAGAATGTTGTCAGATGGGTATAGAATCACTGACAAACAATCTTTGAATGACGTTCTGCAATATGCAGAGGTACGTTCATATTGTATCCACCGTTACTAGAGTTGATACTTTTTGACAATATTTTTAAACTTCACCATTCCATATCTTGTAGAGAAATGTATTAACAGTTTGAAGTATTGCAAATCAACTAATTGGTTTTTTCTTTTTCTTTTGCATTTGAAGAATTGTTTGGCTTCTAACATATCAAAATATATATATAAGCTACAAGTATATTTGCAGGAGAATCAGGATACCAAGGGGATTTATCTTTCTGACACATCCGAATGCAAACTTGAAGCCAAGCATCTGGACTTGATGAGCAGATCCTTAAGAGTTTTGTACGTTAGAGGATTGACTATTGTAAACGGCGAATGTGAGGGAATCTTTGAAAATCTAAGGTTGCTCAGCCTTGACTACCATATTTATTCATGGTATTTAAGGATGGATACGAGTAAATTTCCGCGATTAGCAGTATTCATTGGCTCCTTCAAGGAAGGCGACGAATTTCATGAGGCAAGTCTACAATCTCTATCTCAACGTTTTTTCTACAATTCTATCTATTTAAAAACATTTCTAGGGAAACGCTAATTTGAAACACTAAACATGTTTGTAGTTCTCTGGCGACGTCCCGTCGTTGAAAGAGCTGAATTTAGATGGTGCTACATTAGTGAATCTTACCACCATCCTTTGCCAAATTAAGTCTTTGCGTTCTGTCACATTGAGCGAGTGTAGAGGGTTTACTAGCATACCTGAAACAATTGGGAGACTATCTGCTTTGTAAAAACTTTATTTAAATGAATGTTCCAGCTTGGTAAGCCTTCCAGACAGCTTTGGAAATCCACTTACTTTGACGGAGCTTAATTTAGATAATTGTTTCGGGTTGGTGAGCCTTCCAGACAGCTTTGACAATCTATCTGCTTTGAGAAAGCTTAATTTAAGATATTGTTATAACTTGGTGAGGCTTCCAAACAGTTTTGGCAATCTATCTGCTTTGACAGAGCTTTATTTAAATGAATGTTCCAACTTAGCGAGCCTTCTAAATAGGTTTGCCAATCTATCTGCTTTGACAACACTTTGTTTAACAAATTGTTATAAATTGATGAGCATTCCAGACAATTTTGATAATCCATAATACGTGCTTTATGAAAGTTCCAACTTGGTGAGCCTTCCAGATAGCTTGATGAGCATTCCAGACAGTTTTGGCGGTGCTTTATTTAAATTAATGTTCCAGCTTGGGGAGCGTTCCCAATAGCTTTGGAACTTTTATAAAACTTGATTTAGATCAATGTTCCAGCTTTGTGAGCCTTCCAGCTTTCCAGCTTTGACAAAGCTTTATTTAAGATATTGTTCCAGCTTTGTGAGCCTGACAGACAACGTTGATAATCTATATGCTTTGACGAAGTGGTGGGAACAAGTGAAGCAGAAATATTCTCTTAACAGTTTTTTTGGTGCGGGAGCCAGGTAATCACTTCACAATTTCCTATATTTAATTAAAACTCGCTAGTTGTTACTAGGTGGGAATTAGATGTTTATCATTGTTTTCACATGTTAGTCATTGCATTGCGGAAATTTAAGGCTGACATGTACCCATATAAGGATATAATGTCTAGAGCATTTTTTTTTTTCATAGTGCGTCTAGATTACTACATGTAGATGGTGATGGCAAGTTTGGGGAGTCGTCCTCGTCCTCTTCCAGGAAGTGGAGAAAGACTAGGCCTGTTGTTCACGGTCTGCAATCTCCCATCACCTGAAAATAGCTGAATTTTAGAAACATGGAAGAAGAAATGTGTGGAGTTTGCTTGCGAGGTTTTCACATAATCTACGTGGAGATGGAAGGAATATGGGAGGAAACACAAACACAGGCAGACCCTTCCCCATTTACATCCGGGCACCCATGATTTGATTGCTCCTGACAATAAGGCGAGGCTACTATTTGTCTATTCTATGTATCATCACAGCCGATACGATCTGAGCCAATATTATTTTCATTCCAACTTGAATGAGTTTCATACTTTTTGTTGCCTGCCCGTCAGTATTATGTCCACATTGAATTGTCACATTCATCATTTTTTTATAAGATTTTATTTGTCAATATATTGCAAATTACACAACAAATAAATGATTTTATAAATAATATTTTTGTTCTCCATAATTAACTTATAATTATTTAAACGAATAATAATTATAAAAATAATAATTAAGTGTTGTATATAAATATTTAAATATTTCATTTTTATTATTATAATATAAAATTTATATAAATTTTTAAATTTAAATATATTTTAATTAAATAAAATATTTTAAAAAAAATCAATATAATTTAATTTGAAGATATGTAAAAATATATAAATAAAATTCAAAAGTACTTTTAATTTTTATATATAATTTTTTAATAAATTTTTTTTATTACCTTTATAAAAATAATATTAATTTTTTTATTTATAAAAATAATAACACCTAATTTAATTATATTACAAATTTCTAGGCCCTTACCAATATCAATGCACCATGCACTATATTCTTATGAAGATTAAACTATCTTAATCCCAACATTCATCAATGATTTGACTAATTGATGTGATATTCATTTGGAAAATACCACATCTTATAGATTATGTGTATTCTTCCATCCTTAAACTTGACCAGGTGAATTACCCAATACCTACAAAATTTTAGTTAAAATTACAACCTCTCTCTTTCAATATATCTTTACTTATGACCTATAAACCAATCTCTATAGGATGTCATATGGTAAGAGGCGTCTGATTCCACAAGCTAATCCTCTTTCTTAACAATATGAAAATATGTATATTAAAAAGCTAAGTAAATACTCAAATAACTTCTTCCACGTGACAATAGATATTTTTCTCCTTTAAAAGTTATGTAACAACTTGTAAAGTTTTAGGATGTCATATGATAAGAGGCATCCAATTCCACAAGCTAATCCTCTTTCTTAACAATATGAAAATATGTATATTAAAAAGCTAAGTAAATACTCAAATAACTTCTTCGATGTGACAATAAACATTTTTCTCCTCCTTTAAAACTTTTGTAACAACTTGTAAACATTTTATTAGTGTTATACTTTTGATAAAAACTCAAGTAACAAATTATCCCAATTATCTCTTGGTTCTTTCTTCCTCTTCTTGCAGACTTTTTAATTGATTTGAATATTTCACTTTTACTTGAAATTTCATTTTTATTTTTGAGATAACTTTTTAAGTTTTGAAAAACATTAGTTTTATTGATATATTCAACATTTTTTTAAAAAATAAGTTAGATACAATATAACCAAAATTGATTTTTTTTTAAGAGTAAGATTCTACTAGTTATGACCATTATGATATTCTTTATTAATGATTTTTAGATATTATTTAATATAATTTTGCATTTCTCTTCTTCATTTACCTTTTTTTCAATAGATCTAATTAAATATATAAATTAATTAATAAATTTAACATACTCAATTTCATCTTATCCTTTCGTATTGAAATTGTAAATATTATATATAAAAAATACATTATTTATTAAGTAATTTTATTTATATAATGAAACATGTTCCACAATTTTATTTTGTATCTTAAACATTTATGAGAAACACTTAATATCCCTAGCCTTCATGTCTAATTTATGTTATTCACCTTAGAAGATATTATGCATAGAATAAAATATGATAATAAAAATTCATAAAATCACAGGAAATATATTATTAATGAAAGAATTTCCTTTTTATAGATATTTCAACTTGTTCTACCAGACCTTTTTATAAATATATATTTTGAATATTTATGATAACCATATAATAAACCTTGCCTTCTTTTCTAATATATACGAGTCATCTTAGAAGATATTATTCGTAGAACCAAAGATGATAACAAAAATATTTATCTTCTCAAAGATGAGTTCCATATTAATCTTTTCTAGGTTAAAATTTTTACTTGGGAATAGTCATCTTAGAAGGTATTATTCTTAGAACCAAATATGGTAACAAAAATATCTATCTTCTCAAGGATGGGCTCCATATTGATCTTTTCAAGGTTAAAAATTTCATTTATGAATAAGTATCAATTTTACTATTTAAATTTATGATTCTCAAATTTTTATAATTGTATGACACCAAGAGTTTACCTTCTACCATGTTTTATGGTCTAAAATAGACATCAATTATTTTCTTATAAAACTTAAGTTTTCTACTTATCATTAATTGATTGTGTCGATTTCAACTTTTAAAAAAAATAAATTTCAAATTACTTAACTCATTTAACCAAACCATAAAAATCTTGTTGTAAGTGCCATACCAAAATTCAACGTTCTCTATGAATTTAATAAAAATTACTAAGTTTAAAACTTAAAATAAAAAATGCACTAATAAAACAATACACTATTGAATAGTAAAATAATATTCACATTTAAAATTAATAATAATTAAATTATATAAATAATAAAATAAATCAAAACATAAAAGATGAAATAAAAAGAAGAATAATCATTTAAACAAAGAGATTTTTAAATAATATACATAATCATACCAAAAATTTACATGTATAAATATATTGAAAATAATGCAATGTGAACATGTCAAAGCTGAATTTTTTCATTTATATTTATAAATATATATAAAATGATGCAATGTGAACATGTCAAAGCTGATTTTTCCCTGAGCTTCAAGATATCCCTTCAGAAATTATTGTCACAAAGATTTTTATCACATGAACCTTATTTAAGATTATATAGCAAGAACAATGCATTACAAGGTATAAACAATCCTATGTGACATTTATTTCCTACATTATAATTTTTCATGGCATATATTTCTTATACTATATGTTATTTGCATGTATAGTGTATCATAAAAATCATATATAATTCTAGACATTTATTATATGGTATCTTGTTAAGTTACTTGTTACATATTAGAATACATTTTTAAATATTTTTTTCTACAAGTTTAAATTTATATATTATTTTATTATTTTGATAAAAAATAAATAAAATTAGAATATTAAATTAAGGAGATGAAATAATTATTTTATTTGATGAAGAATTTATTTAATGATGGAAAATTTGTGTCATCTTAATTTATAAAAACAATGAAATAAAAAGAATAATTTATTTAATATTATTAAATTTGTATCACTTAAATTTAAGTTGATAAATTTTCTTCAAATTTAAAAATAAAATAATTAATAACTTTAATATGTTTAATCCAACATAAACATCTCTTTAAAATGTTGTAAACTTGAGTTTATATAATTTTTTATTTATTTTTTAGTGGACAATATCCTATCATACAATTCTAAGGTGTGATAAACCTTAATTAAAATTTAATTCCAAAAAAATACATTCATAAAAATATTATTATTTTGAAGTTTTCATTTTTATATTTAATGTTAACCTTACTTATTCAAAAGCATAATCTCTAAGCAATTTATATTGGATTTAAAATTGATATTGAGGAAGTGAGAGTTCATATGATGAAACTTTTTGATATGCAAAATAAATCAATAAAAATTGTGGTTATTTATGGACAAGGTGGAATGGTATGGTTAGGCTTAACAAGCACGCACTGATGACATAGTTATACCATCAAACCCCTGACTGCCAACAATGTTAACACAGTCACCGTCAACATCAAATAGAGTAATTACGTTTTGGTCACCGTGACAGAATAGTTTAAGAGATCGATTTGAATATTAAATGTCCCTCCTAGATAATTCACGCCCAAACCATGGCCAGAATCATTCAAATATGTAACGCCTACATCCCATTTTGGAATTTATAACCAATATAATCAGTGTTCTTTGTTGTTTTTCTTCTCTTGCAATAGTATCCATGTAACTACGCGGGCTCATAATTTTGACTACTTTTACTTTGTTCATTAAAACTCAATTAATTCAAAATATTCATGTTTTAAATTTCATATAGAAATGTGTGTATTTAAAAGTGGCAAGGGTCATTTTATGATACATCAAATGGGTGCTGATATCCTTCCACGGGGAAGCCTACATCAGATTTTTCAATACATGGCTAATGGTCAAATTACGAGGATGGCACATATGCTTCTAATTGTGATTCTAACAATCTCTTTGATCCTTCATAGGTACAGAGTTTTATTTTTCTGTCTATATGCTTCTAATGGTCAAAGTCAGTTTTAAGCCAACACAATTATTTTGCAGCTGCCTTGAGTCTGAAAGATAGTGTAGATATTTTGGGTGCATTGGAGAAAATAGGGATCCATCTAGACGGGGGACAATACAGTGTAAGCAGCATGCAAAATGCATTGAAAGCGGGTACAAGTTACACTGTAGGAATTGAGTGAAAAAAAATATGAATCCGAAAACAAATAGTTGTATCAGATATATTTGTGTGTGGATTCATCTAGAACTAATTTTATGGATTGTCGTGTAGTGCCCGAGGTCAAGTGCTCTTCTTTTTCTGATTATGCGGTTGAATTTCCTTCTTTTTAGTTCTAGATAAAAGATAACACCTCCTTCGTATGACATTATGTATGATTCATTCAACAAAGTTTATATGATTCGAACATTAGCAACACAAATTTAGAACTTTTTGGGTTCTCATTGGTTAGGTTTTGGAAAATATGATTTTATGGAGATGTTTCATGGATACGTAGGAGGTATTTTTCCACAACGAGTCAAATTATAATATCGCTAGGTGATGTATTGTTGTTGTTTTTTTTTTTTTGTTTTTTTTTTTTTAAAATCAGCAAGTGTTGTGCCTTATGTTTTAAAAAAACCTTTAGCAAGGATTGTGTTGTTCCAATGCTTCACCCCTGTAAGCATCACCTCGATGCAATGAATGCTAAGTGGACCATTCATTTTTTTCAGACATGGGTTCATGTGAACCACTACTCATGAAACATGGGTCAATGAGTTTGACTCAAAAAATTCCATAGTTGAATCCTAATAGCAATATCATAATGTTCTATGGAGTCCAATTTGTCGGAGAACATTGATTGTATATTTTAGGGAGATTGTGTGTAAAAATATATGACTTAAGGGACACTGAAAGCAAAGGCTAGTGGAGAGTTGCATCAAGACGGGATGGGATGTAGCCATTGTCTCAAATGTTCATCCACATATTCACATATGTCATTTTAGCTATAGTTTGAGCATGTCATAACAAAAAATCATTTGTTTTTTCCTCTCTTGGAAGGGTAGATGCAGGATATGGGGGACAAAAGGGGGTGTAAAGCGATATTTTTTTTCTAAAAAATAACAATAGTTGAATTTGGAGAGAATGTTAAAGACACTTTGAAAAAAAATTTGACAATGATATAAAAACATTAATTGTGACATTTTGAATGTAGTTTCTAAATATATAGTTTTTTCAATACCCAAATGATAAAAGTGTGTGAATAGATGCATTTATGACAATAAGTTGGCCATTTTTTATGAAAAGATAAGAAGATTGCATGTGTATGAACACACTTTTTATAAGTAAATGAATAAATTTTTGTATGCAACTTCATATATAGATAGGTGAAATGTTGAAGATTGTAGAGAATATTTTTTACTAAATTTTTATTATATATATAATTTTAAAATAATTTTAAAAGTCAAGACAACTGAAAAATTGAAATTGCAAGTATACAAACACAACTTTTTGACCTTAACTTCATGAAAATTAATTTTTTTTAAAAACATAGTTGACATTGTGTAGATTATTGAGATATAAGTTTTATAAATATTTGATTAATATTTAAAACTTTATAAGAGAATTTGTGATGATATGTATATAGTTTATAATGAATTATGTTATGTATAAATTAAGTATATATATATATATATATATATATATATATATATATATATATATATGTTAAAATACTATTTATAATTATTACTTAATTTATACATTACATATATATATTAAGTAATAATTATAAATAGTATTTTAACATATATATATATATATATATATAATGTTAAAATACTATTTATAATTATTACTTAATTTATACATAACACACACACACACACACACACACACACACACACACACACACACACATATACACTATCTCCTTTATAAACTCATATAATTTAAATTTTTAAATAATAAAAGCTACTTGATCAGATGTGTTGACAAAGACAAAAAAAAACTCTAAATTTCTTAGAAATCTTCTTGATTGATCCATGATAGAGTTTGGACCAAATTTAGGACTCTCAGGGCTAAAACTGAGGCAAAATTGGAGGTAAAGTGGCAAAAAAGTATATTCTAAACTTGAAAATGGCATATGCCCTTTTTACACCAACTTTTTCCTCAATCAATATTTTTGCCCATTTTTCATGGATCATGCATGCCCTTTGTCATTCATGAATTTCTCTTGCCTTTCCCACAAAAATTACTCTATTTGTTTTGTTCTTTGTAAATTATAAACTAGTTTTTTTGTTATAACTATGTGAATTTGTTAAATTGTTCATTCACTTTGTTTGAATCACTACAAATTCTTCAAGTTTAAATCTACAATTGTCTTATTTTGGTAAAGATAAATAATGGGGTTGCGAATTCATCATAAAAGACTAATCAAAGAGCTAACAAATGAGGAAATTGAAGAGAAAAGAGAAAATGAAAGAAAAAAATAAATAGATAGATAGGAGAGCGTTCATAAGGGCTTCTAAACAAGGTGATGGTGCTTCCTCTATACCAAGTAATATTTCAAATGAAAATAACATGCCCAATTCTATATAATTTAGTTTAGATGTGTCTTCAAATGAGGTAAAAGAACCCAATCACTCTTTATTTCATGATGAACTTCAAAATTAAGAGCATGTAATTAATGAGTTTGTAATGAGTGATGAAACATATGGATAAACACAATATAATAAAACTTTAATTATTAATTAAATTTTTTAGTATGATGATAATCAACATCAAGTAATGACTCTGAATCATGTGTCTCCTAATGAAGAGGAATTTAATTTACCTATAGGGTCTAATGTAGATAGTCAACCTTCTACTATCCTTATTATGGTTGAAGTGGTAACACCACCCAATTTAATATAAAATATAACTCATACATCAACACTTCCAAGGATAACAAGATGAATACCAAGGTATTTGGTTGAAATAGATGAAAAAATAATATAACCTATGGAAATTTAATTTCAAAAATATCACTTCAATGTCATGCTCAATGTGTATGGGACTATGCATTTAAGAATAAAACCTATACAAAATGATCTCAACTATTTGTTTAATAAATGAAAATGCAAAAAATGTACCATGTGATGCATAATTTAAGGTTAAAAACATTAAACATATAGAGAATAAATAGTACAATAATAAAAAATCTATTTGATGCATTTAAGAAAATAGGCAATAAAACTAGGAATAAAGATAGTAATGTGGAAAAACAAGTAATAATAGAATCTAAAGTGAGTAAGTCAACATTTAAATCTTGAATTCTTACTGAAATAGGTAAATCCTTGAATTTAAACAAAAAACTCTAATAAATACTGTAAAAATAAGAAAAAAGCTTGATGACCCTTCAGTCATGAATTATTGGGTTTGTAGTGGTAGACTCACATGAAAAGATAAGGTATTATTTGAAGGAACAAGACATTTGATTAAAAAAATTTGGCATGACAACACAAGGGTTTCATCTAATGTAAAAGATGTTAAAATAAGAAAAAGCTCCAAAAATTGTGATCCACGTGAAAATATTTCTTAGACATGATCCAAATAGAATTTTATAAAAAGTCTATTGAAAAATTTAATGGCCAATTGATAATCCGTCAAAGGTCATTTGAGATGTGCAAGCATTTCTATGTTAAAATCAACTAAGCATGCACCACATGTTGTAAGGTACATTTGAATTTACTATGTGTTTTAATAATTTTTTGTTATATATGTTGTACTTTATATATTGACAAGATTTTGTAAGAATGTATGGTGTCTTCCCCACCTAAGACATCAAGAGAATTAATCCAAAGTCTTTTCTATCAAAAACCTGAGGGACAATTTTTTTTGCCAAACAATGTTTAGATGGAACATATAATAGTTGTAGTGGTTTGTCAAAATTGATGAGTTGTATACATGAAAATATTTTACATAAATTTGAAAAGTAATTAGTTGATTATAAGAAGTAAAAATATGTAAATTATATGTTAAAAAATGGAAAAGCACCATCAAGATGTGAATTAGTTATGACCAAAGTTTTTGTATGTGATTTCATGTTTGAATTCAAGAAGAATATTATCTACCAATATGCAAGACATACACAAAAATCAAAATGGTTAGATAATTAATTCAAGGTATGCAAGGAAAATTTTTTAATTGGAACCATTAATTTGGTTGTAAAATTTGCTGAGAACTACACACTACAACCACATAATGAGGTTCAATCGCAATACTATAATTCAATTCAAATTAAAAAAATTATTCGTATTAAATTCAAACATGCATATGATAACACAGATGATAACAGAAAGATTTTTTAAGGGAGTACCACTTTTATATGAGTGATGTTAGATCACATTCTCTAGAGTTTGTCTAGGGTTGTTTTGAGATATTTTAAATAAATATGAATGCAAGAGAAACTATGTTTGATACACACTACATTTAGTTAGATAATTATGTAGGTTAGTTTAAGAATTATCAAATATTTTATTGGTTAATTGGAATGCATAAGAAGAATGGAATTCAATATTTTTGGAGCTTCTTTGAGGCTGGGCATGGAAAAGGGGAACATGATGGTGTAGGTGCATGTGTAAAAAGAACCCTCAAAAGAGAATAGGCAAAGGATAAGGATGGTGCTAATTTGATCAATGTTGTAAGTATTGTAACTTACTGTAATGAAATTTTCTGGCATGGATCAGATTAACATTCTCATCTACAAAGATTATTTTGGTTAATAGAGGAACAATATAAAATAATGTATGAAGATTGCATTATAGTACTTGGATTGAGTGTTTTCCACTCCATTCAAAGCTCAAATTTAAATTCAAAGACTATTTATACTAGGGTTATGGCATGTTTTTATTTCTTATGTATAAAATTTAATTAGAATGAATGTGAGTTAAAATAATGGATTGATGAATGGTATTGTAGACCCATATCACCTATAGAGAGTAGTAATTCACTCCAACAATTGACAAATCATGAAATGGCATCATTAGTTGACTTTGACCATATCTCAGATCTTGTGCAACCAGGTACAATTTATTCTTTAATTAAATATATGGCCTTGGTTAAATATTAGTGATATTTTTATTTTTTCACAAATGTACTTACAATTTGATTATATAGTAAATGTAGGGCATGTTTTTTAGTCATTGCACCTGAGGACAATGATGAGGGAACAAAATACTACTTGTGTCATTGTGTAGAAGCAAAAAAAATTAACCACAAATGTTATGGATGGAGAAGAGATAATTTATCCCACTAGATCCATAGTGGTTACCAGAACATGACTTCATAGGTAATATCATAAAAAATAAAATAATTGTTATTTGAGGACTTTGAAACACACAGGGTGGTGTTTCATTATTCAAACTAGTTATTGTTATAAATATTCAAATGATCAAATATCATGGAATGTCTCAAAATATAACTTTGTGGAAAGTGTGTGAATCTGACCATGAAGTGATTCTTGAAACACTTGAAAACAAAGCTGATATACAAGGTACATTAGATTGAATTAGTAAGTTTATCTAGTGTTTCAAATTAATATAGTAAATTTATTTGATTTAATGTATTTTAATTTTCAACTATTTTATCATTATGTGTTTATTTATGTTTAAAAATTTTACTAAAATTTTTAATGTAGGTTTATGGTACCAAATAAGCTTCTACCTTTATGTGGTTGGTGCTATGAGTAGAGAAGATTATCTTCTTAAAATGAAGATAAGCCAAAAACCAATTCATATAAATTTAATCTACCTTAAGAAAACTATTTTTCACCTTCTCTCTTTTTGTCCTTTAAAAAAAAAAAAAAAGGTCTTATCTATGCTCTCTTAGAGGACTCATCCGTGCACGTATAGGATTTGACGGTTGATCTTTAGCCCTCATAGTTCTCCTACAAGCATGACATAAGTTTACTCATTTTTCACACTCAAGGATGAGTGGATTATTTTAAGATATGTCTTAGATCATTGAAACCTTCATTAGTAGGGGTCGATTGAGACCAGATAATGGTTATTACAACCTTTAAATGCCTATTTTGATGTTGGATTATTTTAGTTAATTCTAGCTCTGGCACTGAAGTTTAGCCCAATGAGCTAGCACATTAGCCCTTTAACACAAGATTTAGGTCTTGTGTGCTCACCCAAAGCACATGGTAAAGGACCAGTTCCCATAGGTTTTATCATATAGTTTAGATAACTTGTTCATATTCTTCTCTTTATATCAATTATATAAAAGCAAAACCATACTACTTTGATCTTATGAGTTCTAGGTTTGATTAATATCATCAAACAAATTATAGTCATCTTTTATTAGTATTATGTGCCTAAAAAAGAAAATAAGATAAGGTATTTCTCACACAAAAGTCTAAACACTTAGTTTGTACCATTACTCATAGTAACACAAATTGATACAACCTGTTATGTCATATATTAAGTTTAAAGCAAAAATTCATCAGAATATCATTCCAAAATTCATTGTTTATTCTCGTAATGCTTTACAATTGGGGTATTTTTATTTATTTTACTCTAACCAAGTGTTTACAATAATTAATGGCATTAAGAGTTGGCCAACATACTCTCAATAGACTCAGAGTCATGGCACTTAACAATCAGTTCTTCCTAAAGATTTGAGCCTCTACACCCTCTATATCCTCACTCTATGCTTATTTGTGTTACCATGTATTCCTCTCCTTATGGGTTGGTGAAAAACTTCTTATCATTAAGGTCAGAGTGACCCTTTTGAACTATTCTTCCAAATGTTCTCACTTCCCATGTGCTCTCATAGTCTTTCACTTTTGTTCAAAGTCCTACATCCTCAGGTTCCTCGTGACTCATTCTCTTCTGATTGGTTCCTCTCACACTAGTTCCTTCATGTCGTTGTCCTCTTTCACCCTGTAGGTTTCATGCCATAGTACTTCTATTCCTATCAAATATGTGCCATGGTCCTTCTATGTCATGTCAATTTTGTGCCAAAATGGGACAACACTTAGTTAAAATTATGGGGCCAACATCACCTTAGATCAAGAGTACATGAAGAGAGTGGGAGAAAACACTACTGAGGTACCCATTATGTCTCTCCAATTTTGCCTCATCTAAATTTTAATGAAATACCTTCTCATCAAGGTGAACTATTTGCATAGCCATGGATTTACCCATATGGAGTTGTGATTGGAGAATGTTCACATAAGTTATGTTGATAGACATATCAAGTTTTTTGGGTCCTGACTCATACCATCCTATGGTTATCATGATGGGAGGAATAAAATATCTGAGATACCCTACTTGGAATCATTGTATTGAGGGTTCGAAGAAAGGGCATGTGACTTGCAAATATTGTGGGGCTGACTTTCTTGGTGGTAGCATTAATTACCTAAAATATCACATTGCCTGCATACCTAAGTGTGATGTTATATCATGTCCCGATAATGGAACCAAAATGATGGGTTATTTTAGTTAATTTTATCTTTGGTACTGAAGTATAGCCCAACAAGTTAGTGCACTAGCCCTTTCATGAAAAATTTAGGTCTTACACGCTCACCTGAAGCATGTGGCAAAGGCCCAGTTACCATAGGTTTTGTAGCACAATTTGGATAAATTGTTCATATTCTTTTCTTTATATCAATTAAATGAAGATTATATAAAACTAAAAACATACTAATTTGATCCTATGAGTTCTAGATTCAATTAATATCATCGTGTAGGCTGTAACCATCTTCTATTAGTATTAAGTTCCTAGAAAAGAAAAGAAGATAAGGTATTTCTCACATAAAAGCCTAAACACTTAATTCATACCATTAATCATAGTAACAAAAATAAATATAACCTAATATGTCATATATTAAGCTTAAATTAAAAAGTCATTACAATATCATTATAGAATTCATCATTCGTTCTCTCAATGCTTTACAATAGAGGTATTTATACTTATTTTGCCCTGACCAAGTGTTTACAACCATTAATGGCATGAAGAGTTGGCAAAAAACTCTTAATATACTGAGAATTGTGGCACTTAACAATCAGTTATTCCTAAACATTCAAGCCTCTTCACCCTCTATATCCTTGTTCTATGCTTATTTGTGCCACTATATGTTCCTTTCCTTACGTGTTGGTGCAAAACTTCCTATCAATAAGGTCAGAGTGACCCATTTGAACCATTCTTGCAACTACTCCCACTTCTCATGTCTTACCCTATTCTTTCACTTTTGTTCTGAGTCCTATGTCATCGGGTTCCTAGTGACTCATTCTCTTATGACTAGGTCCTCTTGCATTGCTTCCTTCATGTCGTTGTCCTTTTGCACCCTGTAGATTTTGTGTCATGGTGATTTTATGCCTATTAGATAGTGTCATAGTATTTCTACACCGTGTTGATTTTGTGCCAAAATGGGATAACACTTAGTTAAAATTTTAGGGCCAACACTTGACATGTCCACGTAGATAATTCATTGATTAGGATAACGAGTTAAAATATACAACCCCCATTGATCGACTTTTAACATGTTCTGAGAGATTTAGGTGAGAAAGAAACCTCATTGTCACATCTCCTCTAAATTGAGTTAGAGATAATGCTCCTGGGATATCTTAGAGGACTCTCCCATGCACGTGTAGGAATTGATAGTTTATCTTTAGCCCTTATGGTTCTCCTACAATGCACAATAGAAGTTTGCTCATTTTGCACACTCAAGGCTGAATGGATTCTCTTAAGGGATGTCTCTGATCAATTTAAACCTTCACTAATAGTGGTTTATTGAGACCAAACAATGGTCATTATAACCTTAAAATGCCTACTTCAACATTTCCATGTAGATAATTCATCAATTGAGCTAACAAGTTAGTATATATGGCCCCCACTAACCAACTTTTGGCATGTTCTGAGAGATTTATCTATGAGAGAAAACTCATCCATATTGATTTAGATACAATCATCTTTAACACTCTTAAAGGAATCATTCATGCACATGTAGGCACTAATGGTTCATCTCTAGCCCTCACGGTTCTCCTACAATATGCAATGGAATTTTGTTCATTTTGTATACATGGGTACGAGTAGATTATCTTAAGGGGATGCCTCTAATCAACTACAAATTTTAGTCTCAAGACCCAACTAAGATAGGAAAAAGGTCATTTTATCCTAAAAATTTCTATCCGGATGTGTCAATGTAGATGGTTCATTGATTGGGTTGACGAGTCAGAATATATAGCACCTGGTGACCAAATTTTAACATGTTCTAAGAGATTTAGCTATGAGATAAATCTCATTGTCACATCTCCTCTATCTTTAGTTAGAGAGAATCCTCTTGCTCTCCCTTAGAGGATTCATTCTTGCATGTGTAGGAGCTAATGGCTCATCTCTATCCCTCAAAGTTTTCTAGCAATGTGCAATGGAAGTTTGCTCATTTTGCACACTCGAGTATGGGTGGATTATCTTAAATGATGCCTCTGACTAATTACAAATTTTGCTCCTAAGTCTTAATCAAGACAAAACAAATGTTGTTATAGCATAAAAATTCCTATCTAGATGTGTCTGTATAGATGGTTCATCGATCAGGCTGATGAGTCAAAATATATGGCCCCCACTTACAAGCTTTTGGCCCATTTTGAGAGATTTGGTTGTGAGAGAAACCTCATTACCACATCTCATCCATATTGAGTTAGATAAAATCCTATTGATATCTTTATAGGACTCATCCATGCATTTGTAGGAAATTATGGCTCATCTCTATCCCTAATGGTTCTCTTGCAATGTACGACAAAAGTTTGCTCATATTGCACACTCAATGATGAGTGGATTCTTTTAAGGGATGCCTCCAACCAATTGAAAATTTTGTTCTCAAGACCCAAACAAGACTATACAAAGGTCATTAAAACCTAAAAATGCCTATCTAGATGTTTCCACATAGTTGGTTCATCGATTGGGCAAATGAGTCAGAATATATGGCCCCCACTGACCAATTTTTAGCATGTTATAAGAGATTTGGCTGCAAGAGAAATCTTATTGTCATATCTCCACCATATTAAAATAAAGAGAATACTCATATTTCTCTTATAAGATTAATCTGTACACATGTAATAGCTGATCGTTCATCTCTAGCCCTCACGGTTCTCTTGCAATGTGTGATAGATTTTTGATCATATTGTACAATCGAGGATGAGTGGATTCTCTTAAGGGATGCCTCCGATTAAAAATAGCCTTCACTCACAAGGGCTGACCAAGATCATAAAAAAAATTATATATCCTAGAAATACCTATGCTAATGTGTTCACATAGATGGTTCTTCAATTAAGTTGATGAGTCAGATTATATAACCCCTACTGACCAACTTTTAGCCTATTTTGAGAGATTTGGCCATGAGAGAAACCTCATTGCCACATCTCATCCATTCTAAGTTATATAAAATCATCTTAGGCTCTCTTAGAGGACTTGTCCATGCATTGTAGGAGCTTATGGCTCATATTTATCCCTCATGATTTTTTTGCAATGAAAAATAAAAGTTTGTTCATTTTGCACACTTGGAGATGAGTGGATTCCCTTAAGGGATGCCTTTGACCAAATGTAACTTTCACTCCTATGGCCTAATTGAGATTTAAAAAGGGTCATATATACAAAAAATGACTATCTAGATGTGTTTGCATAGATAGTTCATCGATTGGGTTGATGAGTTAGAATATATGGCCCTTGCTGACCAACTTTTGGCCCTTTCTAAGAGATCTGGCCAAGAGATAAACTTCATTTTTGCATCTCATTTATCTTAAATTAGATAAAATACTTCTAAAATTTATTAGAGTAATTTTCCATGAATGTGTAGCAATTAATGGTTCATCTTTATCCCTCATGCTTCTCCTGCAATGTGTGACAGAAGTTTGCTCTTTCTACAAACTTAGGGACAAGTGAATTTTCTTAAGGGATGCCTCTGACCAACTACAAATTTCACTCAATAGGTCTGAATTAGTTTAGATAAAGGTCATTATAGACTAAAAATGACCATTTAGACATGTTTGCATAGATGGTTTGTCGATTGGGCTGATGAGTCAAAATATACAACCCCCACTAACTAACTTTTGGCCCATTGTGAGAGATTTGGCTGGTAGAGAAACCTCATTGGCACATCTTGTCCATCTTAACTTAGATAAAATAATCCAAATATATCTCAAAGGAATTGTATGTGCACATGTAAGAATTGACAGCTTGTCTCTAGCCCCTACGATTCTCTTGAAATGCATGATGAAAGTTCACTTATTTTGCACACTCAAGGACAAGTGATTTCTCTTAAAGGATGCTTGCGACCAACTACAAATTTCACTCCAAAGGATCAATCAAGACCAAACAAAGGTTTATATAGCATAAAAATTCCTATTTAGACATGTTCACATAGATGGTTCATCGATTAAGTTTATGAGTCCAAATATATGGCCCCTGCTGACCGACATTTCGTCTATTTTGAGAGATTTGATTGTGAGAAAAACCTGGTTTCCATGTCTCATTCATCTTGAATTATAGAAAATACTCTTGGTATTTCTTAGTAAACTCATCCATACATGTCTAGGAGCTAATGGATCATATCTAACCCTCATGGTTATGTTGCAATGCACGACCAAAGTTGGAGGAGGATCTGACAGCTCATCTAAAGCTTTGAACTTCCTAAAACATGAAAGGTAAGGTGTATAGGTATTACAAATAGATTGAATCCATAATAGTATATTTATTACTAAAAACATAGTTGTGTATGCACCACCATGTGAAAAAATTCTAACACTTATGAAAATAGAGAGTCAATAATAATTGATTTTCTTGGTGTGTGTAACTTCTCAGTCCCTAAAATCATAGATATGGCAAATTTGTTTTGAAGAGTGGCTTGAGCCATTACTTGCACCATGATGAGCATTCTATATAGCTCACTATATCTCATATAAATTGTCCATAAGTGTTGCTTCTTGGTTATATATTGCATTACATTTAATAGTTAATGTCTCGTCTAAGTAGGAAATAAGTGAAATTGTCTTTTATTTGTAGGTGATACACAATTGATTCTCTATCTTGTTATTTGTGTTTAAATTGGATGTAATGAGTAAAATTTTGCATACAGAGATACATCTCTATGAAAGGATTGTTTTGAGAATACATCAATAGTTTTGACAACACCTTTTTGGCAACAATTTTAAAGAATTGACATAGAACATAGTGAGCTCTGAAGATCTATTTAAGAAGCTCTAAATATGCTATATCGAGATACAAAGATGTTCTATTAAAGCTTCAAATATTTGCTAGGCATCTTTAAAGATCATTTATTGAAGCTCTAAATATCCACCCAAGTAGCTCAGAATACGTTCTGATAAAGTTTTGAAGATGTTATGATGAAGATTTGAAGACCTATCCAGTTGTGCTTTGAAGATGCCCAAATGTAATCTACAAATTAATAGAGCAACTCCAAATATATCTACTATACATATATATATTTTCCCTCTTTAAATATGTTATTTTAAACATTAATATTCGTAGTAATAGTCTAAAATGATATGGATATAAATGTATTTCTATTTTGTAAATTTAGATATAATCTCTTCATATATGTGTTAGTTATACTTGATCTATTGTTAGTTGAATCAGTTCTAATGCCTCCTATAAACATGGGATCTAATTCCTAGATCTTCTATTTAGAATAAACATATTTTATTGTTTAAATCACCAGATTTTATATTTTGATAATGATTGTTGAGATGTGTTTTAAGTACATGTCTCATTCTCATTCTAAAATAATAGAGAGTAAAGAAAATCCTTGAAGCAACAACACATTTATAATTAGTAGACAACATGATGTATCATTTAATCCCCTACATATGCTAGATATCATGCAACAAATAAAGAATACTTGAATCCTTGAATCTTTTACCAAGGCCCTACATAGGCTAGATGTCATGCAATAGATAAAGAATACTTACAATGATGATATTTCATCTAAGCCCAAAGACTTAAAATCCCATATGAGGTACAACAATGTAGATAACATGATATTTTGTGTTTTTAAAGAATCTTTTACTGACATACACAAATGCATCACTAGACCTCCTAATATTTATTATCAAGTACAATTTATAATATTTACATGTCCATGAAACTAATCCCAAGTCTATTTAAACATCATAACTGCAAATTGATATGTAATTAAATTTAAATGAATCAAGTAAATAGTAAATATCACATGTAAATGTAAAATATAAATAATGATTCAAAGTACCTAACTTAGAGAATAATGTGAATTTATTAATCCCATATGAAGTAATAATGATCATTAACCAATAATATGTGTAAACATTAAATGATCAAAATAGAAAATACACTTAGGGAAAGGAATCATATTATCGAATAGTATATATGTGATACATGCAAATTTCTATGTCTTAATTTAACATAAATGATATAGCATATATCAAGAAAAAAATGTAGACCATAACATGTACATAGAAAAAATGTGCCATATAGGCATATAATATGGGCCATATTGGCATACAAAATAAATTATGCCTACAACTAGACCCCTGGCACAACAACTAGCTCTCCTATTCCTCATCACCTCCAAATAAATTACACTTTGTTGGCATAGACGTAGAGTCAAGGGTGTTGGGTGCCTCAATATGAAGAGATACTTTCCTCTTAGCATGTGATTCATCAATTATTTCATTGACAACTAGTGAAAATTGTTGTGTCTGCACAACATATGAAATATAAAAATTAATGCATTAAAATTGTATATTGAAAATTTGATAAATTTTTCAAGAATGTAAAATTTTGTAAAATGATTCTAAAATCACCATATTCCATCAAAATGGTTGTCTAGAGCTATGAGATCACACATACACCTATGATGGGGAATCCTACAGAGCATACATATATATTTATATATAGATGTGCATACAATTATGTAAATATAACATAAAATATCATTGCTTAAAGCTAAAAACAATTTTACTATGTGTTCTCTCCAGTCTCTATCCCTAAATTATAACCTACTATAGAGATAGTGGATTCTCTGATGTAGAAACAATATCAGCTAAACCTTCTCATTCATGAAGGGTACCCAAAGCATCTCTCATCATCTATAAAAATAATAAATGAATAATGTGTGAATCCAATGAACATGATAAAAAGCTATGACTATAATATATATATATATATATATATCTTAAAACATAGTTTTTTGTTCAAAGGAAATTAAACATGTATATAAATAAATATGTAATTTAAAAGTTTTCAAACCTGTGTATAGGTTACACCCGTGTCAATTATGGCCTCTACAATAGAGTCAAGCCCTGTTGAACTATCCAAAATATCACCAAACATCTATACAAGCAAAAAATAACAAGTTTATTCAAATAAGTAAACACATATTAGAAATAAATTTAATATTCTTTTAGAAACATAAACAAACTATTATTAAAAGTAAACTTGTGTATCAAATATAGAAGGTGAAGTCAATATCTCCTCTACAATAGGAGCCTAGTATATCCTGAAAGGATTTAGTGAAGCTATTACATCTCGCATTGTGTCTAGCATGTTAGTGTCATGAACTATTGAAGTATCTACATGTTGCATATGCTCTAGCATTTTAGCGTCTAACATGCTAGTGTTATGCACTACTAAATCATAGACAAGTGGCATATGCTCTACCATTGATCCAAAAAACACAAGTTATAGTTGATAAATATTTCAATAGCATATAAAAATCATAGTAATAATGAATTCTTTGAGAAGAGATGTAGTATTACTCAAGATCGCAATACAAATATATGCTTATCTCTGGGAAGAGATGTATATCTTCACATTTTGGGTTACCTCTTCATTTATACACATTTTGAAAGCATGGGGAGGATGTGGAAGGTCACAAATATTGAGGGAGATCAAGTGGTTTGACTTCCAAGATTTAAAGCAATATAGAATTAGAGGAATTACTATTTTTAGAAACTTACTATTTTTAGACTACACTACTAAAATTGAAATTTGGGGCACTTATATTGGGTTTTCAAGGGTCAAAATTCATTTAAAAGAGCTCAATGTCATCTCAAGATGTTATCTTCATTCTTAGCTTTCCAACAGTTTAAACGGCGAGTCAATTGGAGCTACGGTGCAAAAGTTATGGCTCCCGAAAGTTCCGTCATCAATTGGGGTGGAACTGTCACCCGAATTGTCACCTAAATTGTTTCCCAGATCAACCATGATAGTCTCCATCAATCTACTATGTGTATTTCTCAACTGAACATGAGGTCCCATATACTTCCTCCCATATGATGTGTAATGATGCATAGGAACTATAACATGAGTAGGAGAAGGGACACTTGCACCTGTACCAACACCATCAAAACCAATACTACCAACACAACCAATACCACTTACACCACTTATAGGTTGAGTATAAGTCTTCAAATTATGCATACCATTATCAATCATGACTTGTGATAGACTAGTAACCACATTAAGGGTGTCCATTTATATATTACGATGCAAAATTTTAAGAATAGAGGCATGTGATATTGTCCTTTTGTTTCTTTGAGCTTGATTATGATAATTTTGGTCTCACCTAACACTAGGTCTATCAAATGAAGATGCACCTCCCCTATCTTGGAAGGGCTTCATGTCAAAATAATTTAGAATTTTTTGCAACACAAACTCACAATACAATTTTCTCAAAAAATATAATGGAACCTCATTATTGTTGCATGGAGGCTCATCAAACACCATCCACCACCTATCCCAAAAGCTATTTTTAATCTTCTTATAAACACACCAATACATACTAATGTGTTTATAATTTGTTGGTGGAAGTTGGTTGGTTCCAATATTAACAATTAAAGCACACACAAATTTTTTTGTTATTTTTTCTTCACATCTTCATATGATAATTTGTCAGAGTAAAATTGTTTCATGGCCTCTCTTAGATGCAACATTGCATCAAGTTGTGAAGTCACATTTTCCTCTTCATTGAAACTAGACTTTAATGTATTAGCAAGTGAAATATGTGTACTAACAACTGAACACTGATGTAAATCAATGATGATTATTTATAATTATTGATGTTTGGAATTGTATTGCTCGTACAATTGAATTTCTTCTTGTGCAAAATCAAACTGTTTGGATTTTCTCTAACATTTTTTCATGCAATAGATCCATCGAACTTGTGTATCTAATTTGTAGCACTATTGGCCAATTTACAAAATTTGGCCCTTTTGGCCAATTTGACAAAAAAAATGGCACTATTGGCCAATTTTACAATTAATTCTAAAAATCCTCTCCCCCCCCACCGGGTTTTTTCAAGAAAAAAACCTTTTATGACTTTTTCCTCTAAATTTAGCTGGTTATAATTAAAGTTAGCTAAACTACCATGTTTGGAAGCACCTTTAAAATTCACTTTAAAAATGAGGTTAGGGTGAGATTTGAATGCTAGACCTTCCAATTGTGTAGGTTTTAGTGAAAATTAACATTACCAACTCCCCTATACATCACATCTATTTTAATAATGTTAAAATTGCTATTTAAAGGTTTAAAATCAGTAAAACCATACATTTTATTAATACCAAAAGTTTGCTCAAAAGAAGTTCTGAGTGAATTTTCTAGAAAAGGAAAAGTCACATGTAGTTTTGAAAAAAGATTTTGTGTATTAAGAAGTGTTTTTCACTATGTAAAGTACTGAAATCAACTTTCACACCTCTCTTGAGCTTGTGGTCATGTCCTTAGGTTGTAATAACCTTTTATAAGGCAAATTTATTGTTCAAGATGGAAATTTTAGAGTTTTTAATGCATTTTTTAGATACAAAATAACAATATTGGCATCTTAGTCCTTGCAAGCAAACTTAGATGCCTCTTATTTTCAATTAAGGTTGATTTTTTGAGTGAAGGTTGATATAGTGCATTCCCACGTAGCCTCTAGTAGTATCCAAATATTTGTTGGAGAGTGAAGTAAAACTATGTTACATTCTTCTCACAATCCAATCACGTAAATAAGAGTCAATGCAGGGTCATTGGCTCATGTAAATCAATGGTGATGTCAAGATAGGAATTGATGTTGTGGGAAGGTAGGTGGTTTCTATGACTCACTCAAACGTTCAAACCATCACTAACCTCTCAATTTCTCTACAACTTCCTCTACCTCTCATAGGAGTAGAACCTCCATACTCTAATACCAGATATTGACACAAAAATAAGATGATGCTTGATAGATTTTTTTAATATGTAAAATCAAGTGTTACAAATAAAGGAAAGAGCTACTTGATGTATATAGGCATTGTACAACTTCTATCCAAACCACGCAAAGTAGATCAAATAATCTAAAATTGGTAAATATATAAATAACATATTTCTTCTAATTAACCTAAAATTACTACATCTAGGAAAACAATATTCCCTCAACAAAACATCATCTTACAAACATAAAGATTTGTTATTATCATATAGACAACTATAAGATAGAAAATAAAATAGCAATTACATTTATTTATTACTTGTCCACATGGTGAATTAAGATAGATTAATCCTAACATGTATAATTGAGCTAGAGGCTTATATGGTGGGGCAAGGCCCTAAGATTCATCTCACAAAGAGACAAAACAACATATTCCATTGTCAATAACCTAGTTTTGAATGGTGGTAGCTTGGGGGAGATGATGGTGCAGAGCGGTTTGGTAGTGCACGACGTCTATCTTTATGGACATTTTACAAGGGATAGTAAGCCCCTAAACCTATCATCCTCCTCAAAACCCCAACAGCCATGAAAAGTGGATGATCCTCCATGTTGTAAAATTGGTATATCTAAAGTAGCAAAGCATAAGAAGGTGCTAATTGAACCACATGTTTGATAATTGAAATGCTTCTCCCATGGTTCGAACAAGTGACCTGTAGCAAACCAAACATATTTATATTGGATGAACATGCAAACCAATATTTAGATTGATGATGGTGATGTTACTTGAGAAAATAATACACCCCTGGCGGCCTTTCATATCCATACAATGATATCAAGTTTTGTTCTTTTCTTTTCTTTAACTCAACACAAGAGCAACACCACCACCATTCTTTATATCTCAGTTGTTTCAACACAAGCAAAACTGCATTCCATTTCAGTCAAGGATTTCAATGGACTCATAAAGCCCCTCTATGCTTTCAACAGAGTACAAATATGTGTTTATCTCTATGTATGGACATGACATATATATAATGTATATGTATGTTGGTCGAGTTTATTTTATGGAGTATAAGTCGCTTCACGTCTGTTTCCTATGTTTAATAATTATATCACGAAAACAACTTTTTTTTATTCCATCATGAGTTTCATTATACGTTAGCTAGTGCATATTTGATTTTATGTTATTGTGAATTGATAGGAAGGGTAGAGGGAAACCCACATTTAGTTGGTTAGTTTAATTTATGATTGGACATTTAGTTGGTTAGTATAGTTTATAATTGCTTTTGGGGGATCTATTTGGGAATTAAATTGTAGGGTTAAAATCTTGAAAAGGGTTGATAGATGATAACATTTACTGTCACTTTGATAAGTCATAGACAGTCTCTTCCATCTTTTTAATTGGTTTTTGTGGGTTAGTTTGTTGGGATCTTCAAAATCGCGTTTGGTCTTTGTTTATTGATCTAATCAATCTCCAATTAGCCTTTAGTTAGGATACATTAGAATTTTAGGAGGATTTTATTTTCTTTGAAAATATTTATTCATAATTTTTTTAATTTTGGAATTAAAATTTTGCTAATTGTTATGATTGTTAATTCTTGTTACATAGATTTACATAATTTGAATGCTTATTAGTCCCGAAGGGTATACTAAAGCAATCAATTTGCTTTAACCTCTAATTAAATCATCATTTTCCACCAATCACAAGTTATTATTAGTCCTAGAGGGATACTAAAGCCTTCAATATGTTTTAACATGTGATTAAACTCTCCCTTTTCCTCTAATAAAAATTCATTATATTTTGTACTTTAAAATATTTTCAGTGTTACAATAGTTAATATGTGCATTTGTTAACCAAAAATATGAAAAATAGCATTTAACTATGTTTTGATTGGATGAGATTGTTAACATGTTATTAAAGGGTAAAATGCTAATATCATATCCAATAAATAAAAATAAATGCATTCTCAGGTTGCAAAGCTCAAAGATTTTATGGGACATTCCAATAAATATTTTCATTAGATTTTGGTCTTGGCTCAATCCCCATAAGAATGTTTAGGTGTAAACACACAGGGGTTCTGGAGAAAAAAGGGTGGGCAAAGTGCAGAGCAGGGAGTAGCATTCTACAAAATTGACCTTCAGTTTGGCAAGCAACCTTCTACTCTTCCTATCAATGTTTCTAGACATTCATCATCTGCTATTTTTGTATATTTGATAAATCTGTTTGTGTCTGATATACATCCACCACCACTTTCTTGACCAATGCAGTTCGGCCACATTTTGGTTCATTTCATGTTGTTCGTAGTAAGATGGGGATATTTTTATTTAGCATTTAATATTGTGTGAGATGGAAGGATTTGTGCATCTTTTTAGTGTGTAATTGATTAATTTAAATGGTTTATCGAGATGCTCTATTGTTGTAAGGCGCTCACCTGCCATATTTGGGTCTAGAATAGGATGGGAGATTAAAGATCAAGTCTAATAATAGTCTCAAGTATGTAAGATCTAATATTCTTTTTCTATTAAAAAGTGATGCTAAAGTGCAGTTCACTCAATTCTATTTTTAGACTATTAGTGTAAATTTAGTTTGCATGAACAATTTTTATGGAGCTAAATTTAGACATTTAGTTAATATTTTTTTAGAAAAAAATAAAGCCTTAAAAAGGCTAGAGTTAGTTTTAGTTGATATTACATGCCAATTATTATTTAGATAAATTTAAAATATTTTATTTAATAATTAAAAAAGCATGTTCACATGCAATTTTATTAATACATTGTAACTGATCTTTATTTTTAAGGAGAAGGAGAATGATTCTAATAATTTGAAGAAGATGTATTTTTTTTATTTTTTCAATTCTTATTTCTTTCGTATTATGAATATTACATATATTTGGGTGTGATTTAATTTTATTTAAAATTCTACATCCAATATCAGAGCATGTATTTTCTTTTGGATTAAAGATTTAGTAGTTAGAATTTTGCCAAAGATTTATCATGTCAAATTCTAAATCCTTGCCCATTCTAGAATTTGATGGAAATAAGTATGACTATTGGTGTATCAAAATGATGACTATTTTGATAGGAAAATATTTGTGGGAGATTATTGAATCAGGTTATGTAGAGTCAGCTAATTGGAATGCCTTCATAGCAAATGATAAAATAGCTAAGAAGGAGGATAAGAAGAAGATTGCTCAAGCCTTATTTCATATTCAAATAGCTCTAGATAAGATCCTATTTCCATGAATTGCAGGAGCAAAGACAACAGAGGATGCTTGGAAGACTCTAAAAGAAGCTTACCAAGGTAGTGATCAAGTTAATGTTGTCAAGTTATAGACATTGAAGAGATAATTTGATAATTTAAAGATGCAAGAAGTTGAAAGTGTGAGTACCTATTGTGTCAGAGTAAAATATGTGGTCAATAAGATGGCTACACTTGGTGAAATTTTTAACAATGAGGTTATGATCAAAAAGGTGTTGAGGACTCTCATAACAAGATGGAACCATGTTGCCATAATCATAGAATAAAGTAATAATTTGTCTACCTTTCAATTTGATCGTCTAGTTGGGTCTATGATGTCTCATGAAGAAAGATTAAGAGATTCATTTGGAGGAAGTGATGAGAAAGCTTTTTCCTACAAATTACAAATCACAAAGAATGAAGATGACAATAGTAGAATAAAAATTAATCAAGGCCAAGGTAGAGGTCAAAATCAGAATTACTCAGGACGAAATAGAGGCAGAGGTGGTTTCTGAGGAAGAGGTGGTTTTAGAGGAAGAGGAAGAGGCCGATTTGATAAAAGAAATATCCATTGTTATCATTGTAAAAAGTATGGCCACTTTAATTATGAGTGTAGATTAAAGGAAGGTAATAGTGATAAAAGCATTCATTATGCTCAAGAAGGTGATGAGAATCCTCTAGATAATTTATTTTTATCTTTTGACAAAGCTGACAATGTTTCTAAAGATGTTTGGTATTTAGATTCAGGATGTTTTAACCACATTTCAGGGAATGAAAAACTTTTTCTATAATGGATGAAAGTTTTAAATCCAAGATCAAGCTTGGTGATGACAAATCATTGGAGGTTGTTGCAAAAGGAGCTATGGAATTCCATACAAAAGAAGGTATGAAGAGTGTTAAATACATTTATTATACTCCAAAGTTAAAGCATAATTTGTTGAGTGTTGGACAATTATGTGAGAATAATTATAAAGTTGTATTTAAAAATCAACAATGTATAAATCATGATAAGAATCAAGGAAATAGGGTGGTAACAGTTGTGCCTATGACAAAGAATAGGATGTTCCCATTGAAGTTTGGTGAACATAATAAGGACCTTGTCAATATGGCATAGGATGATACCAGTTGGTTGTGGCATCTAAAGTATGGGCATTTAAATTTTCATAGTTTGAAGATTCTAACATCAAAAACATTAGTTTATGGTTTGCCTAAGGTTGAAGATCAAAAGGAAGTTTGTGAAGGATGCGCTAAAGGAAAACCTACAAGAGAAATTTTTCAAAAAGACAATGCATGGAGGGATCATTATCCACTCCAGTTAGTTCATTCATACATTTGTGGTCTTATGAAAGCAAAGAGTTTGGGTAAGTCATCATATTTCATTAATTTTATTGATGATTACTCATTACAGTGTTGGGTTTATTTTTTGAAGACCAAAGGTGAAGCTCTTGAGACATTCAAGAGGTTTAGAGCCCTTGTAGAAAATGACAAAGGATGCAAAATCAAATGCTTAAGGAATGATCATGGAGGAGAATTTTGTTCAAATTCCTTTCAAGGTTATTGTGATATGCAAGGCATTAGAAGATAACTTACCACTACATACACACCTCAACAAAATGGTGTAGCTGAAAAGAAGAATCGTACGGTGGTGAAGATGGCACGAAGCATACTACAAATAAAGGGATTAAGAAATTATTTTTGGGGAGATGCAGTTTCTAAAGTAATATATATTCTCAATCAGAGTCCCACTAGTGCACTTGATAGGATGACTCTGTACGAAGCCTAGTATGAGAAAAATCCAAATGTTAATTATTTCAAAGTTTTTGGTTACTTAGCCTATGTTCATGTTCCTGATCAAAAGAGACAAAAGTTAGATCCGAAAAGTGAGTCATGTATTTTTATTGGATATAGTGAGGAAAGTAAGGCTTATAGGTTATATAATCCTCTCACTAATAGGCTTATTTTGTCAAGAGATGTGATTTTTGATGAAGGGGGAGTTTATGGTCATCAAAAAGGCCATATAGAGAATTCAAAATCTGTTTTAAATGAAGTTATTATGGATGATATTGATCATGGGAAACCCACTAATATTTTTGTTCCAAGTGCTACAAATCCACCAAGTAACCCCTCATCTAGTTGTTCAATTACAAGTGTAAGTCCAGATTGAAGTCCAAGTTCTAAAAGGAAGGTAAGAAGACTAAGTTGCATTTATCAAAGGAGTTCAAATCAAGCACATGAAGAAAATCCAAGAGGTGAGACACTGGATTTTGCTTTACTTACCATGGCTGATTTTGAACCATCATGTTTTGAAGATGCATATACTAATGAAGTTTGGATGCAAGCACTGCCAGAAGAGATGGATTCTATTTATAAAAATGAAACTTGGGAGCTTACAAATCTTCCACATGACAAGAAGAAGATTGGCACCAAATGGGTCTACAAGACTAAGTGTAATAGTGATGGAAGTGTTGAAAGGTATAATGCGAGATTAGTTTTTAAAGGCTTCACATAGAAGTATGGCATTGATTATGATGAGACATTTGCACCAGTAGTAAGAAAAGAGACCATTAGAATGTTGATTTCATTAGCAGCTCAAAAGAATTGGAGCATCCATCATTTTGATGTGAAAATTTCCTTCTTGAATGGGTACTTAGAAGAATAATTATATGTGGAACAGTGAAAAGGTTTTGAAGTGCAAGAAAAATAAAATCATGTCTACAAGGTAAAGAAGGCTTTGTATGCCTCAAGCAAGCACCAAGAGCATGATATGCTAGGATTGATGGATATTTTCAAGAGAATGGCTTTCAAAGAAGTAAGAGTGAACCTACCCTTTACTACAAATAAGAAGGTAATGATATTCTAATTGTAAGTTTGTATGTTGATGACTTGTTGTATATGGGTAGCAATTCTATGATGAAGGATGAATTCAAAGTTTCCATGATGAATGAATTTGAGATGAAAGATTTAGGCCTCATGAAATATTTTTTAGGCATGGAGGTTTATCAAAGGGAGAATAAAATTTTTATTTGTCAAACAAATTATGCTAAAGTTATGTTGAAGAAATTTGATATGGTTGATTGTAAACTAGTCTCCACTCCAGTTGCTCATGGACTTGTGTTGTGTAGAGATGATGGTGCTGAAAGAGTTGATGAGACAGCCTATAAAAGTATTGTTGGAAGCTTAATGTTTTTAAATCATACAAGACCTGATATTGCTTATTCAATTTCACTTGTTTCAAAGTGCATGGTAGAGCCATCAGAAATACATATGAAGGTAGCCAAGAGAATTTTGAGGTATGTGAAAGGCACTATAGATTTTGGTAATCATTACTACACTTCTAAAAGGTTAAATCTTGTTGGTTTTAGTGATTTTGATTGGGGAGGTAGTTTGGATGACAGAAAGTCAACATCTGGGAATTATTTTTCTTTTGGTTCTGGTTTGATTACTTGGAGCTCAAAGAAGCAACTTATAGTTACCCTTTCTTCTATAGAAGTAGAGTATGTTGCAGTCACTTCAACAGGTATACAAGCAGTATGGCTTAGAAAACTTCTTGAAGAAAATGGAGAGATTCAAGTTCATCCCAAAGTTATTTTTTGTGATAACATTAGTGATATTAAATTGGCCACGAATCTAGTCCATCATAGTAGGTCAAAACATTTTGATTTAAAACATCATTTTATATGAGATTTAGTGTAGAAGAAGGTAGTATAATTGAGATACATCAACACTAAAGAACAGTCAGCAGATATTTTCACTAAGGTAGTTGCAAAGGATTAATTTTTGAAACTCAGAGATCAAATTACGAGCCCTCTCAGCATCAAGGGGGAGTATGTTGAAAAGTGATGCTGAAGTGCAGTTCACTCAGTTTTATTTTTAGACTATTAGTGTAAATTTAGTTTGCATGAACATTTTTTGTGGAGCCAAATTTAGACAACTAGTTAATTTTTAGTTAATATTTTTCTTAGAAAAAATAAATCCTTAGAAAGGCTAGAGTTAGTTTTAGTTGATATTGCATGCAAATTATTATTTAGATAAATTTAAAATATTTTATTTAATAATTAGAAAAGCATGTTTACATGCAATTCTATTAATACATTGTAATCAATCTTTATTTTTAAGGAGAAGGAGAATGATTCCAATAATTTGAAGAAGATGTATTTTTTAATTTTTGAAATTCTTATTTCTTTTGTATTATGAATATTGCATATATTTGGCTGTGATCTAATTTTATTTAAAATTCTACATTTTCATCTGCCTCACTAAAATTGTTGATGTATTAAACTTATATCTCACAGTTTTATGTTCAAGCTGATAGAGATTTTTATTTGTTTTTCATTGATTTTATTTTTGAATATGACTCTTCTATTACACAAGGGACATAATACATAAAAATATCTGAGCTGGGGTGTTTCCCTAGTTAGGTAGATCAACAGGGGCGCTTGTATATACGTCTATACCAACATAATAGTTATGGGGGTTTCATTTATAGAGATCTTTTCAGCCATGTCTATCATTGGGAAGCTGTTGTTATATGTATAATTATTTATGCATCACTTTCTTGTACCAAAAGAAAGTTTCAATTGTGTTATATGTAGTTGTATATTTATATTTAATAAGAGGAAGAACAAAATCCCTACTCGAAAATCCATTCATATTGTATATAACTAGGTAGGGTCTGATTCTAAGATGGAAGATATATAATTATGAATCCCACAAAGGTTTCTTGATCCATAATTTTAGTTTTTGGTGAGTTGATGGCAATCTAAGTCATGGAGAAGGAATACGACATTATTTATGTATTTCTTCCCATTGGATTAGAGAAGTGCAAGTAAAAACATAAATGACATCTAGTGACACATAAGTACCAAAAAAATTAAAATATGAAAATGAGTATGAAACACAAAAGTCATAGGAAGACACAAATGGTGATCAAATTACATCAATGTCGCACTCGCCCAAAGGACAAGTGGCAAATGTGTCAAACTTGAACTTACACACTCAAAACTCCAAATTTGATACACGGTTAACTGCCTACATTATCGAGATCCATGTTCAGAATTGTAGAATTTATAATAAATGTGATTGTTCCATCATCTTTACTTATTTTTAAATATAATTATCAACTCCACAATTTTTTACATATTTAATTTTTTATCTACTAGGATAGATATGAGTTACTGCTTTACATTGTTGAATAGCACGAAAACAACTCTGAAACCATGTAAGGAAATATAAATATTAGAACTTTAGCATAGACAACATCCATATAATGATTCATATGAGAGAAATATTCAACCATTAAAAGACACGCTGTATTAAACTGATAAAGTAATATGCAATTCATATGTGAAACCAACAATGGTTACACAAAAATAATATATATCAAGAGACTACATCTCAAATAGATCTAGAAATGACTATAAGATCATTTTTTTAAAAGGACACGAAGGTTCATTATATAATAGAATTAAGAGGTGAGTGAGAGATAATTATTAGTGAAGTGAAAGGTGGGAAAATTCCCCAAAGAACACCTAACCCTTCTCCCATATATGAGGATAACTACCACATTAAATGTGCATAACACATCACACTTTGGTAACACATCTACCTAAAATAGCATTCAAAACAAGTGTAAATATAACACACAAATAAACCCCTTGAATGTCAAATTAAGTGATTTGATATAAGAGAAGAAGTATTAATCTCATAAATATAGGTCTCAATAATTAAACCTAATGAGATACCCATTTATAATGGAAGAAAATAATAATAATAATAAATTTGTTGAAATAAATGATGGTTAAATATAATCAAATCTCCAATGAAATGAATTAGATATTGGAGAATGAAGCAAATACTAAAATTAATAATAGTTGTGGCCATCATAAAATATCATAACATGGTATTAATACCCCACTCGTTTTCATAAAATAATATTTGCATGAAACTTAAACGAAAACTTCTACTCCTTGATTAAACATAGTTGATTAAAGGAGTGACCAGGATAATAATACTCACTACAATAAAGAAAATTTGAAAGCATGGTCAAGGAAAAACATGGTCCAAAAAACATATTTCTCACTAATCAAGAAGAATAACGAATTAGAAAAGAAAAAACTTCCATGAATATGGATATGTTAACAAGACTGACTATATCGCATTGTTCTATTTAATCTGAATGCATAGGTAACTATCTTTTATATATCCCGATCATGCACCAGAACCCTTCATATCTCCAATAAAGTGGTGGCGTTTGCAATTGCATCATCGATGGTGGATTGACAATTTTCTACCACTCACGTCCTCCATCGAGAATCAATGCGGAAATGAATACAGACTGTATTATTTCAAGTGAGGATCGGTCTGTCGTGCCATGTTATTTTACAGCTTGCACGCTTTGTTTTGTCACGGTTGGTGGCCCATGTGTTTTGTCATGGCCTGCATTGGTTTGTTTTGTCATGGTCGGTCTGGCTTGCACGCTTTGTTTTGTCGGCGGCCCATATACGTTGATTTTGAACTCGCATGACTTTATTTTGTCGTTGTCGATCGCTCATGTGCGTGTGTTGCTTTACAGCTTGCATGAAAGAGAACTATGGGGAAGGAAATGACTAGTGTTTCTTTGTCTTCAATGACTGTTTTCATTTTTTGAAGCTACAGGGAATTTTATTAACTATCACGTCAACATAATCATGTTTCAGTCGTCCTTGTTCAGTTGTACGATAGTTATTGATTTGATAAAATTGTCATTCAATAGTCGAGATATTTAGGGGAAAGGTTCCAGTAACTGTATATTTTAATTTTGGATAGTGAATTAATTTGTCATAACATCATATTAGATTTACAATTTGTACAACTTTGTTTTGTCACTGTTGACCATCTATTAATTTACAGTTTGCATGACTTTATTTTGTCATTGTTGATTGCCTATGTGTGTGTTGCTTTACAACTTGCATGAAAGAGAACTATAGAGAAGGAAATGACTATTGTGTCTTCATCTTCAATGACTGTATTTTCATCCTCTGAAGCTATAGGGAATTTTATTAACTATCATATCAAAATAATCATGTTTCAATCGACCTTGTCCAGTTGTACGATAGTTATTGATTCACATCAAAATAATTATGTGTTAATAAAGTCATGAATGGCTAAAATGCAAAAGGGGGATGTATTACAAGGTGTGGGGGAAGGGGGTCATTTATGAAATTCTAGGTAAAAAATTCCAATGCAAAGCTCAATCTGCAGTGCCCTTGTGTCGGCTTTTGTAACTTGTACAATTTGTTTTGTCATAGTCAGCGGTGCCCATGTGCCCTGCTTTATATATTGCACACTAAAATCTCATTTATAAAAAGAGATCTATGCTCAAAAAATAAAAAATAAAATAATGTATTATGTCTATCATGCTAAAATAATCAATTTGCATTGGTTAGGATTAAATTTGAAAGGGTTTTAATCTTCATTTTTATGATTGTATAAAGGTAAGTGTAAAAAGTTGGGAGACAAAAAGCATTTAATCGTGGATATGTTTTTCTTAAAAATTTGAGAAATATGAATTTTTGTAAATAATTTGAGATGTTTACACTCGAAATTTGAAGATTGTGTAAGAACATGAATTGTAACATTTTGGGCCCAGTTTCCAAAACACTATTTGTTTTAAAAAATGTTTAATTATAATTAGGTTAAACATTTAAAATTTAAATAAGAACCTCTATTTTATAAGAAAACAGAGTAGATAGCTGGATGTGCGACCCCTTATTTTTTTAGCATCATTTAATATTGTTTAGACCAATTTTGTCATCTAATTTGTAACCTATATTTTTTTATAGTTGTTGAATTAATTTTAAAAGTAAATAGATCCTAAAAATTGAAAAAATGGATAGTCAGCGGTGCACCCCATCCTTCTCCCCCTAACCACCTAAAAAAATAAAAAATTGGATTTTTTTAAATATATGTAGAATTAGCCCTGGTTTGTAACATTTTTTTTTTTTTTAAAAATGTATTTGCACCAACGAGGAAAAATATAAACAAACATATATAGGCATGTAGTGGCCAAAAAAATCTATAGTTAGAAATCAACATAGATGAATACCTTAAAATAGTTATAAAAAAAAAACATATATTTGGGAAGAGGAGAATGTATTCTTCGTTTTGGTAATAGTTTTATGATTTGGCTCATTGAAATTCATAGTGTATTTTATGATCAAGTAATCTAAAATTGGTAAATATATAAATAACATATTGCTTCTAATTAACCTAAAATTATTACATCTAGGAAAACAATATTCCCTCAACAAAACATCATCTTACAAACATAAAGATTTGTAATTATCATATAGACAACTACAAGATAGAAAATAAAATAGCAATTACATTTATTTATTACTCATCCACATGGTGAATTAAGATAGATTAATCCTAACATGTATAATTAAGCCAGAGGCTTATATGGTGGGGCAAGGCCCCAAGATTCATCTCACAAAGAGACAAAACAACATATTCCATTGTTAATAACATAGTTTTGAATGGTGGTAGCTTGGGGGAGATGATGGTGCAGAGCGGTTTGGTAGTGCAATCTATCTTTATGGACACTTTACAAGGGATAGTAAGCCCCTAAACCTGTCATCCTCCTCAAAACCCCAACAACCATGAAAAGTGGATGATCCTCCATGTTGTAAAATTGGTATATCTAAAGTAGCAAAACATAACAAGGTGCTAATTGAGCCACATGTTTGATAATTAAAATGCTTCTCCCATGGTTCGAACAAGCGACTTGTAGCAAACCAAACATATTTATATTGGATGAACATGCAAACCAATATTTAGATTGATGATGGTGATGCTACTTGAGAAAATAATACACCCCTGGCGGCCTTTCATATCCATACAATGATATCAAGTTTTGTTCTTTTCTTTTCTTTAACTCAACACAAGAGCAACACCACCACCATTCTTTATATCTCAGTTGTTTCAACTCAAGCAAAACTGCATTCCATTTCAGTCAAGGATTTCAATGGACTCATAAAGCCCCTCTATGCTTTCAACAGAGTACAAATATGTGTTTATCTCTATGTATGGACATGACATATATATAATGTATATGTATGTTGGTCGAGTTTATTTTATGGAGTATAAGTCACTTCACGTCTGTTTCCTATGTTTAAGAATTATATCACGAAAACAACTTTTTTTTATTCCATCATGAGTTTCATTATACGTTAGCTAGTGCATATTTGATTTTATGTTATTGTGAATTGATAGGAAGGGTAGAGGGAAACCCACATTTAGTTGGTTAGTTTAATTTATGATTGGACATTTAGTTGGTTAGTATAGTTTATAATTGCTTTTGGGGGATCTATTTGGGAATTAAATTGTAGGGTTAAAATCTTGAAAAGGGTTGATAGATGATAACATTTACTGTCACTTTGATAAGTCATAGACAGTCTCTTTCATCTTTTTAATTGGTTTTTGTGGGTTATTTTGTTGGGATCTTCAAAATCACGTTTGGTCTTTGTTTATTGATCTAATCAATCTCCCATTCGCCTTTAGTTAGGATACATTAGAATTTTAGGAGGATTTTATTTTCATTGAAAATATTTATTCATAATTTTTTTAATTTTGGAATTAAAATTTTGCTAATTGTTATGATTGTTAATTCTTGTTACATAGATTTACATAATTTGAATGCTTATTAGTCCCGAAGGGTATACTAAAGCAATCAATTTGCTTTAACCTCTGATTAAATCATCATTTTCCACCAATCACAAGTTATTATTAGTCCCAAAGGGATACTAAAGCCTTCAATATGTTTTAACATGTGATTAAACTCTCCCTTTTCCTTGAATAAAAATTCATTATTTTTTTGTACTTTAAAATATTTTTAGTGTTACAATAGTTAATATGTGCATTTGTTAACCAAAAAGATGAAAAATAGCATTTAACTATGTTTTGATTGGATGAGATTGCTAACATGTTATTAAAGGGTGAAATGCTAACATCATATCCAATAAATAAAAATAAATGCATTCTCAGGTTGCAAAGCTCAAAAATTTTATTGGCCATTCCAATAAATAGTTTCATTAGATTCTGGTCTTGGCTCAATCCCCATAAGAACATTTAGGTGTAAACGCACGGGGGTTCTGGAGAAAAAGGGTGGGCAAAGTGCAGAGTAGGGAGTAGGATTCTACAAAATTGACCTTTAGTTCTTGGCCAGCAACCTTCTACTCTTCCTATTGATGTTTTTAGACATTCATCATCTACTATGTTTGTATATCTGAGAAATTAGTTTGGGTCTGATATACATCCACCACCGCTTTCTTGACAATTGCATTTCAGCCACATTTTGGTTCATTTCATGTTGTTCCTAGTAGGATGGGGATATTATTATTTAGCATTTAATATTGTGTACGATGGAAGGATTTGTGCAGCTTTTTAGTGGGTAGTTGATTAATTTAAATGGTTTATGGAGATGCTCTGTTGTTGGAAGGCCTTCACCTGCCATATTTGGGTCTAGAATAGGATGGGAGATTAAAGCTCAAGTTTAGTAATAGTCTCAAGTATGTAAGATATAATATTTTTTTTTGTTAAAAAGTGATGCTGAAGTGCAGTTCACTCAATTCTATTTTTAGACTATTAGTGTAAATTTAGTTTGCATGAACAATTTTTATGGAGCTAAATTTAGACATTTAGTTAATATTTTTTTAGAAAAAATAAAGCCTTAGAAAGGCTAGAGTTAGTTTTAGTTGATATTACATGCCAATTATTATTTAGATAAATTTAAAATATTTTATTTAATAATTAGAAAAGCATGTTCACATGCAATTCTATTAATACATTGTAATTGGTCTTTATTTTTAAGGAGAAGGAGAATGATTCTAATAATTTGAAGAAGATGTATTTTTTATTTTTTCAATTCTTATTTCTTTTGTATTATGAATATTACATATATTTAGGTGTGATTTAATTTTATTTAAAATTATACATCTAGTATCAGAGCAAGTATTTTCTTTTAGGTTAAAGATTTAGTTGTTGGAATTTTGCCAAAGATTTATGATGTCAAATTCTAACTCCTTGCCCATTCCAGAATTTGATGGAAATGAGTATGATTATTGGTGTATCAAAATGATGACTATTTTGATAGGAAAATATTTTTGGGAGATTATTTAATTGGGTTATGCAGAGTCAGCTGATTGGAATGCCTTCATAGCAAATGATAAAATAGCTAAGAAGGAGGCTAAGAAGAAGATTGCTCAAGCCTTATTTCATATTCAAATAGCTCTAAATAAGAGCCTATTTCCATGAATTACAGGATCAAAAACAATAGAGGATGCTTGGAAGACTCTAAAATAAGCATACCAAGGTAGTGATCAATTTAAAGTTGTCAAGTTATAGACATTGAAGAGAGAATTCTAGAATTTGAAGATGCAAGAAGCTGAAAGTGTGAGTACCTATTGTGTCAGAGTAAAATATGTGGTCAATAAGATGGATACACTTGGTGAAATATTTAACAATAAGGTTGTGATCAAAAAGGTGTTGAGGACTCTCATACCAAGGTGGAACCATGTTGCCATAATCATAGAATAAAGTAATAATTTGTCTACCTTTCAATCTGATCATCTAGTTGGATCTTTGATGTCTCATGAAGAAAGATTGAGAGATTCATTTGGAGGAAGTGATGAGAAAGCTTTTTCCTCCAAATTACAAATCACAAAGAATGAAGATGCCAATAGTAGCATCAAAATTAATCAAGGCCAAGGTAGAGGTCAAAATCAGAATTACTCAAGAGGAAATAGAGGCAGAGGTGGTTTTTGAGGAAGAGATGGCTTTAGAGGAAGAGGAAGAGGCTGGTTTGATAAAAGAAATATCCAATGTTATCATTGTAACAGGTATGGCCACTTTAATTATGAGTGTAGATTCGAGGAAGGTAATAATGATAAAAGCATTCATTATGCTCAAGAAGGTGATGAGAATCCTCCAGATAATTTATTTTTATCTTTTGACAAAGCTGACAATGTTCCTAAAGATGTTTGGTATTTAGATTCGAGATGTTTTAACCACATGTCAGGGAATGAAAAACTTTTTCTATATTGGATGAAAGTTTTAAATCCAAGATCAAGCTTGGTGATAACAAATCATTGGAGGTTGCTACAAAAGGAGCTATGGAATTCCATACAAAAGAAGGTATGAAAAGTGTTAAATACATTTATTACACTCCAAAGTTAAAGCATAATTTGTTGAGTGTTGGACAATTATGTGAGAATAATTATAAAGTTGTATTTGAAAATCAACAATGTATAATTCATTATAAGAATCAAGGAAATAGGGTGGTAACAGTTGTGCCTATGACAAAGAATAGGATGTTCCCATTGAAGTTTGGTGAACATAATAAGAACCTTGTCAATAAGGCATATGAAGATACCAGTTGGTTGTGGCATCTCAGAAATGGGCATTTAAATTTTCATAGTTTGAAGATTCTAACATCAAAAACATTAGTTTCTGGTTTGCCTAAGGTTGAAGATCACAAGGAAGTTTGTGAAGGATGTGCTAAAGGAAAACCTACAAGAGAAAATTTTCCAAAAGATAATGCATGGAGGGATCATTATCCACTCCAGATAGTTCATTCATACATTTGTGGTCCTATGCAAACAAAGAGTTTGGGTAAGTCATCATATTTCATTACTTTTATTGATGATTACTCATAACAGTGTTGGGTTTATTTTTTGAAGACCAAAGGTGAAGCTCTTGAGACATTCAAGAGGTTTAGAGTGCTTGTATAAAATTACAAAGGATGTAAAATCAAATGCTTAAGGACTGATCATGGAGGAAAATTTTGTTCAAAATCCTTTTAAGGTTATTGTGATATGCAAGGCATTAGAAGACAAGTTACCAGTACATACACAACTCAACAAAATGGTGTAGCTGAAAAGAAGAATCATATAGTGGTGAAGATGGCACAAAGCATGCTACAAATAAAGGGATTAAGCAATTCTTTTAGGGGAGATGTAGTTGCTATAGTAATATATATTCTCAATCGGAGTCCCACTAGTGCACTTGACAGGATGACTTTGTACGAAGCTTAGTATGAAAAAAATCCAAATGTTAATTATTTCAAAGTTTTTGGTTACTTAGCCTATGTTCATGTTCCTGATCAAAAGAGGCAAAAGTTAAATCCCATAAGTGAGTCATGTATTTTTGTTGGATATAGTGAGAAAGTAAGGCTTATAGGTTATATAATCCTCTCAATAATAGGCTTATTTTGTCAAGAGATGTGATTTTTGATGAAGGGGGAGTTTATGGTCATCAAAAAGGCCATATGGAGAATTCAAAATCTGATTTAAATGAAGTTATTATGGATGATATTGATCATGGGCAACCCACTAATATTTTTGTTCCAAGTGCTACAAATCCACCAAGTAACCCCTCATCTAGTTTTTCAATTTCAAGTGTAAGTCCAGATTCAAGTCCTAGTTCTACAAGGAAGGTTAGAAGATTGAGTGACATTTATCAAAGGAGTTCAAATCAAGCACATGAAGAAAATCCAAGAGGTGAGACATTGGATTTTGCTTTACTTACCAAGGCTGATTTTAAACAATCATTTTTTGAAGATGCACATACTAATGAAGTTTGGATTCAAGCAATGCTAGAAGAGATGGATTCTATTTATAGGAATGAAACTTGGGAGCTTACAAAGCTTCCACATGACAAGAAGAAGATTGGCACCAAATGGGTCTACAAGACTAAGTGTAATAATGATGGAAGTGTTGAAAGGCATAATACGAGATTAGTTTTTAAAGGCTTCACATAGACGTATGGCATTGATTATGAAGAGACATTTGCACCAGTAGCAAGAAAAGAGACCATTAGAATGTTGATTTCATTAGCAGCTCAAAAGAATTGGAGCATCCATCATTTTGATGTGAAAAGTTCCTTCTTGAATGGGTACTTAGAAGAATAATTATATGTGGAACAACCATAAGGTTTTGAAGTGCAAGGAAAATAAAATCATGTCTTCAAGGTAAAGAAGGCTTTTATGGCCTCAAACAAGCACCAAGAGCATGGTATGCTAGGATTTATGGATATTTTCAAGAGAGTGGCTTTCAAAGAAGTAAGAGTGAACCTACCCTTTACTACAAAAAATGAGGTGATAATATTCTAATTGTAAGTTTGTATGTTGATGACTTGTTGTATATGGGTAGCAGTTCTATAATGAATGATGAATTCAAAGTTTCCATGATGAATGAATTTGAGACGAAAGATTTAGGCCTCATGAAATATTTTTTAGGAATGGTGGTTATTAAAGGGAGAATAAAAATTTTATTTTTCAAACAAAGTATGCTAAAGATATGTTGAAAAAAATTGATATGGTTGATTGTAAACTAGTCTCCACTCCAGTTGCTCATGGAGTTGTGTTGTGTAGAGATGATGGTGTTGAAAGAGTTGATGAGACAGCCTATAAAAGTATTGTTGGAAGCTTAATATTTCTAACTCATACAAGACCTGATATTGCTTATTCAGTTTCACTTGTTTCAAGGTACATGGTAGAGCCATCAGAAATACATATGAATGTAGCCAAGAGAATTTTGAGGTATGTGAAAGGCACTCTAGATTTTGGTATTCATTACTACACTTCTAAAAGGTTAAATCTTCTTGGTTTTAGTGATTCTGATTGGGGAGGTAGTTTGGATGACAGAAAGTCAACATCTGGGAATTATTTTTCTTTTGGTTCTAGTTTGATTACTTGGAGCTCAGAGAAGCAATGTATAGTTACTCTTTCTTCTATAGAAGTAGAGTATGTTGCAGTCACTTAAACAGGTACACAAGCATTATGGCTTAGAAAACTTCTTGAAGAAATTGGAGAGATTCAAGTTCATCCCATAGTTATTTTTTGTGATAACATTAGTGCTATTAAATTGGCCAAGAATCCAGTCCATTATAGTAGGTCAAAACATTTTGATTTAAAACATCATTTTATATGAGATTTAGTGTAGAAGAAGGTAGTATAATTGAGATACATCAACACTAAAGAACAGTCAACAGATATTTTCACTAAGGTAGTTGCAAAGGATCAATTTTTGAAACTCAGAGATCAAATTGTGAGCCCTCTCAGCATTAAGGGGGAGTATGTTGAAAAGTGAAGCTGAAGTGCAATTCACTCAGTTCTATTTTTAGACTATTGGTGTAAATTTAGTTTGCATGGACATTTTTTGAGGAGCTAAATTTAGACGGCTAGTTAATTTTTAGTTAATATTTTTTTTAGAAAAAATAAATCCTTAGAAAGGCTAGAGTTAGTTTTAGTTGATATTACATGCAAATTATTATTTAGATAAATTTAAAATATTTTATTTAATAATTAGAAAATCATGTTCACATGCAATTCTATTAATACATTGTAATCGATCTTTATTTTTAAGGAGAAGGAGAATGATTCCAATAATTTGAAGAAGATGTATTTTTTAATTTTTAAAATTCTTATTTCTTTTGTATTATGAATATTTCATATATTTGGTTGTGATCTAATTTTATTTAAAATTCTACATTTTCATCTACCTCACTGAAATTCTTGATGTATTAAATTAATATCTCACAGTTTTATGTGCAAGCTCTCAATTACATTTATTTGTTTTTCATTCATTTTCTTTTTGAATATGACTCTTCTGTTACACAGGGGACATAATACATAAAAATATCTGAGCTAGGGTGTTTCCCTGGTTAGGTAGGTCAGTAGGGGCGGTTGTATATACATCTATACCAACATAATAGCTATGGGGGTTTCGTTTATAGAGATCTTTGCGGCCATGTCTACCGTTGGGAAGCTACTGTTATATGTATCATTCTTTATGCATCACTTTCTTGTACCAAAAGAAAGTTTCAATTGTGTTATATGTAGTTGTATATTTATATTTAATAAGAGGAGGAACAAAATCCCTACTCAAAAACCCATTCATATTGTATATAACTAGGTAGGGTCTGATTCTAACATGGAAGATATATAATTGTGACTCCCACAAAGGTTTCTTGGTCCATAATTTTATTTTTTGGTGAGTTGATGGCAAGCTAAGTCATGGAGAAGGTATACGGCATTCTTTATGCATTTCTTCCCATCAGATTAGAGAAGCGCAAGTAAAAACATAAATGACATCTAGTGAAACACAAGTACCAAAAAAATTAAAATATGAAAATGAGTATGAAACACAAAAGACATAGGAAGACACAAATGGTGATCAAATTACATCAATGTCACACTCGCCCAAAGGACAAGTGGCAAAAGTGTCAAACTTGAACTTACACACTCAAAACTCCAAATTCAATACACGGTTAACTACCTACATTATCTAGATCCATGTTTAAAATTGTAGAATTTATAATAAATGTGATTGTTCCATCATCTTTAGTTATTTTTAAATTTAATTATCAACTCCACAATTTTTTACATATTTTATTTTTTATCTAGAAGGATAGATATGAGTTACTACTTTACATTGTTGAATAACACGAAAACAACTCTGAAACCATGTAAGGAAATATAAATATTAGAACTTTAGCATAGAGAACATCCACATAATGATTCATATGAGAGAAATATTCAACAATTAAAAAACACACTGTATTAAACTGCTAAAGTAATATGCATTTCATATGTGAAACCAACAATGGTTGCACCAAAATAATATATCCAAGAGACTACATTTCAAATAGATCTAGAGATGACTATAAGATCATTTTTTGAAAAGGACACAAAGGTTCATTATATAATAAAATTAAGAGGTGAGTGGGAGATAATTATTGGTGAAGTGAAAGGTGGGAAAATTCCCCAAAGAACACCTAACCCTTCTCCCATATATGAGGATAACTACCACATTAAATGTGCATAACACAACAAACTTTTGTAACACATCTACCTAAAATAGCATTCAAAACAAGTGTAAATATAACACACAAATAAACACCTTGAATGTAAAATTCAGTGATTTGACATAAGAGAAGAAGTCTTAATCTCATAAGTATAGGTCTCAATAATTAAGCCTAGTGAGATACCCATTTATAATAGAAGAAAATAATAATGATAAATTTGTTGAAGTAGATGATGGTTAAATATAATCAAGTCTCCAATGAAATGAATTAGATGTTGGGGAATGAAAAAAATACTAAAATTAATAATAGTTGTGGCAATCATAAAATATCATAACATGGTATTAATACCCCATTCGTTTTCATAAAATAATATTTGCATGAAACTTAAATGAAAACTTGCTATTCCTTGATTAAGCATAGTTGATTAGAGGAGTGACCAGGATAATAATACTCACTACAATAAAGAAAATTTGAAATCATGGTCAAGGAAAAACATGGTCCAAAACACATATTTCTCACTAATCAAGAGGAACAAGGAATTAGAAAAGAAAAAACTTCCATGAATATGGTTATGTTAACAAGACTGACTATATCGCATTGTTCTATTTAATCTAAATACATGGGTAACTATCTTTTATATATGCCTATCATGCACCAAAACCCTTCATATCTCCAATAAAGTGGTGGTGTTTGCAATTGCATCATCCATGGTGGATTGACAATTTTCTACCACTCACGTCGTCCATCGAGAATCAATGCGGAAATAAATACAGACTGTATTATTTCAGGTAGGGGTCGGTCTGTCCTCCCATGTTATTTTACAGCTTGCACGCTTTGTTTTGTCATGGTTGGTGGCCCATGTGTTTTGTCATGGCCTGCATTGGTTTGTTTTGTCATGGTCGGTCTGACTTGCACGCTTAGTTTTGTCGGCGGCCCATATACGTTGATTTAGAACTTGCATGACTTTATTTTGTGGTTGTCGATCGCTCATGTGCATGTGTTTCTTTACAGCTTGCATGAAAGAGAACCATGCGGAAGGAAATGACTAGTGTGTCTTTGTCTTCAATGACTGTGTTTTCATTTTTTGAAGCTACAGGGAATTTTATTAACTATCACGTCAACATAATCATGTTTCAATCATCCTTGTTCAGTTGTACGATAGTTATTGATTTGATAAAATTGTCATTCAATAGTCGAGATATTTAGGGGAAAGGTTCTAGTGGCTGCATATTTTAATTTTGGATAGTGAATTAATTTGTCATAACATCATATTAGATTTACAATTTGTACGACTTTGTTTTGTCATTGTCGACCATCTATTAATTTACAGTTTGCATGACTTTATTTTGTCATTGTCGATTACCCATGTGTGTGTTGCTTTACAACTTGCATGAAAGAGAACTATGGGAAAGGAAATGACTATTGTGTCTTCATCTTCAATGACTGTATTTTCATCCTCTGAAGCTATAGGGAATTTTATTAACTATCATATCAAAATAATCATGTTTCAATCGACCTTGTCTAGTTGTGCGATAGTTATTGATTCACATCAAAATAATTATGTGTTAACAAAGTCATGAATGGCTAAAATGCAAAAGGAGGATGTATTACAAGGTGTGGGGAAGGGGGTCATTTATGAAATTCTAGGTAAAAAATTCCAATGCAAAGCTCAATCTGCAGTGCCCTTGTGCCCGCTTTTGTAACTTGTACAATTTGTTTTGTCATAGACAGTAGTGCCCATGTGCCCTGCTTTATATATTGCACACTAAAATCTCATTTATAAAAAGAGATATATGCTCAAAAAATAAAAAATAAAATAATGTATTATGTCTATCATGCTAAAATAATCAATTTTCATTGGTTAGGATTAAATTTGAAAGGATTTTAATCTTCATTTTTATGATTGTATAAAGGTAAGTGTAAAAAGTTGGGAGACAAAAAGCATTTAATCGTGGATATGTTTTTCTTAAAAATTTGAGAAATATGAATTTTTGTAAATAATTTGAGATGTTTACACTCGAAATTTGAAGATTGTGTAAGAACATGAATTGTAACATTTTGGGCCCAGTTTCCAAAACACTATTTGTTTTAAAAAATGTTTAATTATAATTAGGTTAAACATTTAAAATTTAAATAAGAACCTCTATTTTATAAGAAAACAGAGTAGATAGCTGGATGTGCGACCCCTTATTTTTTTAGCATCATTTAATATTGTTTAGACCAATTTTGTCATCTAATTTGTAACCTATATTTTTTTATAATTTTTGAATTAATTTTAAAAGTAAATAGATCCTAAAAATTGAAAAAATGGATAGTCAGCGGTGCACCCCATCCTTCTCCCCCTAACTACCTAAAAAAATAAAAAATTGGTTTTTTTTTAAATATATGTAGAATTAGCCTTATTTGTAACAATTTTTTTTTTAATGTATTTGCACCAAAGAGGAAAAATATAAACAAACATATATAGGCATGTAGTGGCCAAAAAAATCTATAGTTAGAAATCAACATAGATAAAAACGTAAAAATAGTTATAAAAAAAAAACATATATTTGGAAAGCGGAGAATGTGTTCTTCGTTTTGGTAATAGTTTTATGATCTGGCTCATTGAAATTCATAGTGTATTTTATGATCAAATAATCTAAAATTGGTAAATATATAAATAACATATTGCTTCTAATTAACCTAAAATTATTACATCTAGGAAAACAATATTCCCTCAACAAAACATCATCTTACAAACATAAAGATTGTTTATTATCATATAGACAACTATAAGATTGAAAATAAAATAGCAATTACATTTATTTATTACTCATCCACATGGTGAATTAAGATAGATTAATCCTAACATGTATAATTAAGCCAGAGGCTTATATGGTGGGGTATGTCCCCAAGATTCATCTCACAAAGAGACAAAACAACATATTCCATTGTCAATAACCTAGTTTTGAATGGTGGTAGCTTGGGGGAGATGATGGTGCAAAGCGGTTTGGTAGTGCTCGACATCTATAATTATGGACATTTTACAAGGGATAGTAAGCACCTAAACCTGTCATCCTCTTGAAAACCACAACGGCCATGAAAAGTGGATGATCCTCCATGTTGTAAAATTGGTATATCTAAAGTAGCAAAGCATAAGGTGCTAATTTATCCACATGTTTGATAATTAAAATGCTTCTCCCATGGTTCGAACAAGCGACCTGTAGCAAACCAAACATATTTATATTGGATGAACATGCAAACCACTATTTAGATTGATGATGGTGATGCTAATTGACAAAATAATACACCCCTGACGGCCTTTCATATCCATACAATGATACCATGTTCTATTTTTTTCTTTTCTTTAACTCAACACAAGAGCAACACCACCACCATTCTTTATATCTCAGTTGTTTCAACTCAAGGAAAATTGCATTCCATTTTAGTCAAGGATTTCAATGGACTCATAAAGCCCCTCTATGCTTTCAATAGAATATAAATATGTGTTTATCTCTATGTATGGACATGACATATATATAATGTATATGTATGTTGGTCGAGTTTATTTTTTGGAGTATAAGTCGCTTCACGTCTATTTCCTATGTTTAAGAATTATATCATAAAAAAAACTTTTTTTGATTCCATCATGAGTTTCATTATACGTTAGCTAGTGCATATTTGATTTTATGTTATTGTGAATTGATAGGAAGGGTAGAGGGAAACCCACATTTAGTTGGTTAGTTTAATTTATGATTGGACATTTAGTTGGTTAGTATAGTTTATAATTGGTTTTGGGGGCTCTATTTGGGAAGGGAATTTATGATTGGTCATAGACAGTCTCTTTAATCCTTTTAATTGATTGTTGTTTGTTATTTTGTTGGGATCTTCAAAATCACGCTTGGTCTTTGTTTATTGATCTAACCAATCTCCCATTAGCCTTTAGTTAGGATACATTATAATTTTAGGAGGATTTTGTTTTCTTTGAAAATATTTATTCATAATTTTTTTAATTTTGGAATTTAAATTTTGCTAATTGTTATGATTGTTAATTCTTGTTACATAGATTTACATAATTTGAATACTTATTAACCCGAAGGGTATACTAAAGCAATCAATTTGCTTTAACCTCTGATTAAATCATCATTTTCCACCAATCACAAGTTATTATTAGTCGCAGAGGGATACTAAAGCCTTCAATATGTTTTAACATGTGATTAAACTCTCCCTTTTCCTCTAATAAAAATTCATTATTTTTTGTACTTTAAAATATTTTCAGTGTTACAATAGTTAATATGTGCATTTGTTAACCAAAAATATGAAAAATAGCATTTAACTATGTTTTGATTGGATGAGATTGCTAACATGTTATTAAAGGGTGAAATGCTAATATCATATCCAATACATAAAAATAAATGCATTTTGAGGTTGCAAAGCTCAAAGATTTTATGGGCCATTCCAATAAATAGTTTCATTAGATTCTGGTCTTGGCTCAATCCCCATAAGAACGTTTAGGTGTAAACACATGGGGGTTCTGGAGAAAAAAGGGTGGGCAAAGTGCAGAGCAGGGAGTAGGATAATACAAAATTGACCTTTAGTTCTTGGCCAACAACCTTCTACTCTTCCTATCGATGTTTTTAGACATTCATCATCTGCTATGTTTGTATATCCGAGAAATCAGTTTGGGTCTGATATACATCCACCACCGCTTTCTTGACCAATGCATTTTAGACACATTTTGGTTCATTTCATGTTGTTCCTAGTAGGACGGGGAAATTATTATTTAGCATTTAATATTATGTGGGATGGAAGGATTTGTGGAGCTTTTTAGTGGGTAGTTGATTAATTTAAATGGTTTATGGAGATGCTCTATTGTTTGAAGGCCCTCACCTGCCATATTTGGGTCTAGAATAGGATGGGAGATTAAAGCTCAAGTTTAGTAATAGTCTCAAGTATGTAAGATATAATATATTTTTTTGTTAAAAAGTGATGCTGAAGTGCAGTTCACTCAATTCTATTTTTAGACTATTAGTGTAAATTTAGTTTGCATGAACAATTTTTATGGAGCTAAATTTAGACATTTAGTTAATATTTTTTTAGAAAAAATAAAGCCTTAGAAAGGCTAGAGTTAGTTTTAGTTGATATTACATGCCAATTATTATTTAGATAAATTTAAAATATTTTATTTAATAATTAGAAAAGCATGTTCACATGCAATTCTATTAATACATTGTAATTGATCTTTATTTTTAAGGAGAAGGAGAATGATTCTAATAATTTGAAGAAGATGTATTTTTTTATTTTTTCAATTCCTATTTCTTCTGTATTATGAATATTACATATATTTGGGTGTGATTTAATTTTATTTAAAATTATACATCTAGTATCAGAGCAAGTATTTTCTTTTAGGTTAAAGATTTAGTAGTTGGAATTTTGCCAAAGATTTATGATGTCAAATTCTAACTCCTTACCCAACAAGAATTTGATGGAAATGAGTATGATTATTGGTGTATCAAAATGATGACTATTTTGATAGAAAAATATTTGTGGGAGATTATTGAATTGGGTTATGCAGAGTTAGCTGATTGGAATTCCTTCATAACAAATGATAAAATAGCTAAGAAGGAGGCTAGGAATAAGATTTCTCAAGCCTTATTTCATATTCAAATAGCTCTAGATAAGAGCCTATTTCCATGAATTGTAGGAGCAAAGACAACAGAGGATGCCTGGAAGACTCTAAAATAAGCATACCAAGGTAGTGATCAAGTTAAAGTTGTCAAGTTATAGACATTGAAGAGAGAATTCTAGAATTTGAAGATGCAAGAAGCTGAAAGTGTGAGTACCTATTGTGTCAGAGTAAAAGATGTGGTCAATAAGATGGCTACACTTGGTGAAATTGTTAAAAATGAGGTTGTGATCAAAAATGTGTTGAGGACTCTCATACCAAGGTGGAACCATGTTGCCATAATTGTAGAATAAAGTAATAATTTGTCTACCTTTCAATTTGATCATCTAGTTGGATCTTTGATGTCTCATGAAGAAAGATTGAGAGATTCATTTGGAGGAAGTGATGAGAAATCTATTTCCTCCAAATTACAAATCACAAAGAATGAAGATGCTAATAGTAGCATCAAAATTAATCAAGGCCAAGGTAGAGTTCAAAATCATAATTACTTAGGAGGAAATAGAGGCAGAGGTGGTTTTTGAGGAAGAGGTGGTTTTAGAGGAAGAGGCTGATTTGATAAAAAAAATATCCAGTGTTATCATTGTAACAGGTATGGCCACTTTAATTATGAGTGTAGATTAAAGGAAGGTAATAATGATAAAAGAATTCATTATGCTCAAGAAGGTGATGAGAATCCTCCAGATAATTTATTTTTATCTTCTAACAAAGCTGACAATGTTTCTAAAGATGTTTGGTATTTAGATTCAGGATGTTTTAACCACATGTCAGGGAATGAAAAACTTTTTCTATAATGGATGAAAGTTTTAAATCCAAGATCAAGCTTGGTGATGACAAATCATTGGAGGTTGTTGCAAAAGGAGCTATGGAATTCCATACAAAATAAGGTATGAAGAGTGTTAAATACATTTATTATACTCCAAAGTTAAAGCATAATTTGTTGAGTGTTGGACAATTATGTGAGAATAATTATAAAGTTGTATTTGAAAATCAACAATGTATAAATCATGATAAGAATCAAGGAAATAGGGTGGTAATAGTTGTGCCTATGACAAAGAATAGGATGTTCCCATTGAAGTTTGGTGAACATAATAAGGACCTTGTCAATATGGCATAGGATGATACCAGTTGGTTGTGGCATCTAAAGTATGGGCATTTAAATTTTCATAGTTTGAAGATTCTAACATCAAAAACATTAGTTTATGGTTTGCCTAAGGTTGAAGATCAAAAGGAAGTTTGTGAAGGATGCGCTAAAGGAAAATCTACAAGAGAAATTTTTCAAAAAGACAATGCATGGAGGGATCATTATCCACTCCAGTTAGTTCATTCATACATTTGTGGTCTTATGAAAGCAAAGAGTTTGGGTAAGTCATCATATTTCATTACTTTTATTGATGATTACTCATTACAGTGTTGGGTTTATTTTTTGAAGACCAAAGGTGAAGCTCTTGAGACATTCAAGAGGTTTAGAGCCCTTGTAGAAAATGACAAAGGATGCAAAATCAAATGCTTAAGGAATGATCATGGAGGAGAATTTTGTTCAAATTCCTTTCAAGGTTATTGTGATATACAAGGCATTAGAAGACAAGTTACCACTACATACACACCTCAACAAAATGGTGTAGCTGAAAAGAAGAGTCATATAGTGGTGAAGATGGCACGAAGCATGCTAAAAATAAAGGGATTAAGCAATCTTTTTTGGGGAGATGCAGTTGCTACAGTAATATATATTCTCAATCGGAGTCCCACTAGTGCACTTGACAGGATGACTCCGTACAAAGCCTAGTATGAGAAAAATCCAAATGTTAATTATTTCAACGTTTTTGGTTACTTAGCCTATGTTCATGTTCCTGATCAAAAGAGGCAAAAGTTAGATCCCAAAAGTGAGTCATGTATTTTTGTTTGATATAGTGAGGAAAGTAAGGCTTATAGGTTATATAATCCTCTCACTAATAGGCTTATTTTGTCAAGAGATGTGATTTTTGATGAAGGGGGAGTTTATGGTCATCAAAAAGGCCATATGGAGAATTCGAAATCTATTTTAAATGAAGTTATTATGGATGATATTGATCATGGGAAACCCACTAATATTTTTGTTCCAAGTGCTACAAATCTACCAAGTAACCCCTCATCTAGTTGTTCAATTTCAAGTGTAAGTCAAGATTCAAGTCTTAGTTCTACAAGGAAGGTTAGGAGATTGAGTGACATTTATCAAAGGAGTTCAAATCAGGCACATGAAGAAAATCCATGAGGTGAGACACTAGATTTTGCTTTACTTACAAAGGCTGATTTTAAACCATCATTTTTTGAAGATGCGTATACGAATGAAGTTTGGATTCAAGCAATGCCAAAAGAGATGGATTCTATTTATAGGAATGAAACTTGGGAGATTACAAAGCTTCCACATGACAAGAACAAGATTGGCACCAAATGGGTCTACAAGATTAAATTTAATAGTGATGGAAGTGTTGAAAGGCATAATACGAGATTAGTTTTTAAAGGCTTCACATAGAAGTATGGCATTGATTATGAAGAGACATTTGCACCAGTAGCAAGAAAAGAGACCATTATATTGTTGATTTCATTAACAGCTCAAAATAATTGGAGCATCCATCATTTTGATGTGAAAAGTTTCTTCTTGAATGGGTACTTAGAAGAATAATTATATGTGGAACAACCATAAGGTTTTGAAGTGCAAGGAAAATAAAATCATGTCTTCAAGGTAAAGAAGGTTTTGTATGGCCTCAAACAAGCACCAAGAGCATGGTATGCTAGGATTGATGGATATTTTTTAGAGAGTGGATTTCAAAGAAGTACCAGTGAACCTACCCTTTATTCCAAATAAGAAGGTAATGATATTCTAATTGTAAGTTTGTATTTTGATGACTTGTTGTATATGGGTAGCAGTTCTATAATGAATGATGAATTCAAAGTTTCCATGATGAATGAATTTGAGATGAAATATTTAGGCCTCTTGACATATTTTTTAGGAATGGAGGTTATCAAAGGGAGAATAAAATTTTTATTTGTCAAACAAAGTATGCTAAAGATATGTTGAAAAAAATTGATATGGTTGATTGTAAACTAGTCTCCACTCCGTTGCTCATGGAGTTGTGTTGTGTAGAGATGATGGTGCTGAAAGAGTTCATGAGATAGCCTATAAAAGTATTGTTGGAAGCTTAATGTTTCTAACTCATACAAGACCTGATATTGCTTATTCAGTTTCACTTGTTTCAAGGTACATGGTAGAGCCATCAAAAATACATATGAATGTAGCCAAGAGAATTTTGAGGTATGTGAAAGGCACTCTAGATTTTGGTATTCATTACTACCCTTCTAAAAGGTTAAATCTTCTTGGTTTTAGTGATTCTGATTGGGGAGGTAGTTTGGATGACAGAAAGTCAACATCTGGGAATTATTTTTCTTTTGGTTCTGGTTTGATTACTTGGAGCTCAAAGAAGCAACGTATAGTTACCCTTTCTTCTATAGAAGTAGAGTATGTTGCAGTCACTTCAATAGGTACACAAGCATTATGGCTTAGAAAACTTCTTGAAGAAATCGGAGAGATTCAAGTTCATCCCATAGTTTTTTTTTTTGATAACATTAGTGCTATTAAATTGGCCAAGAATCCAGTCCATTACAGTAGGTCAAAACATTTTGATTTAAAACATCATTTTATATGATATTTAGTGTAGAAGAAGGTAGTAGAATTGAGATACATCAACACTAAAGAACAGTCAGTAGATATTTTCACTAAGGTAGATGCAAAGGATCAATTTTTGAAACTCAAAGATCAAATTGTGAGCCCTCTCAGCATTAAGGGGGAGTATGTTGAAAAGTGATGCTAAAGTGCAGTTCACTCAGTTCTATTTTTAGACTACTAGTGTAAATTTAGTTTGCATGAACATTTTTTGTGGAGCTAAATTTAGACAGCTAGTTAATTTTTAGTTATTAATTTTTTTTAGAAAAAATAAATCCTTAGAAAGGCTAGAGTTAGTTTTAGTTGATATTACATGCAAATTATTATTTAGATAAATTTAAAATATTTTATTTAATAATTAGAAAAGCATGTTCACATGCAATTCTATTAATACATTGTAATCGATCTTGATTTTTAAGAAGAAGGAGAATGATTCCAATAATTTGAAGAAGATGTATTTTTTAATTTTTGAAATTCTTATTTCTTTTGTATTATGAATATTGCATATATTTGGTTGTGATCTAATTTTATTTAAAATTCTACATTTTCATCTGCCTCATTGAAATTGTTGATGTATTAAACTGATATCTCATAGTTTTATGTGCAAGCTGTCAAAGATTTCTATTTGTTTTTCATTCATTTTCTTTTTGAATATGACTCTTCTATTACACAGGGGACATAATACATAAAAATATCTGAGCTGGGGTGTTTCCCTAGTTAGGTAGGTTAACAAGGGCAGTTGTATATACATCTATACCAACATAATAGCTATGGGGGTTTTGTTTATAGAGATCTTTGTGGCCATGTCTATCCTTGGGAAGCTACTATTATATGTATCATTCTTTATGCATCACTTTCTTGTACCAAAAGAAAGATGCAATTGTTTTATATGTAGTTGTATATTTATATTTAATAAGAGGAGGAACAAAATCCCTACTTGAAAATCCATTCATATTGTATATAACTAGGTAGGGTCTGATTCTAACATGGAAGATATATAATTGTGAATCCCACAAAGGTTTCTTGATCCATAATTTTATTTTTTGGTGAGTTGATGGCAAGCTAAGTCATGGAGAAGGTATACGACATTATTTATGCATTTCTTCCCATCAGATTAGAGAAGCACAAGTAAAAACATAAATGACATCTAGTGACACATAAGTACCAAAAAAAATTTAAAATGAAAATGAGTATGAAACACAAAATACATAAGAAGGCACAAATGGTGATCAAATTACATCAATGTCGCACTCGCCCAAAGGACAAGTGGCAAAGGTGTCAAACTTGAACTTACACACTCAAAACTCCAAATTCGATACATGGTTAACTACCTACATTATCTAGATCCTTGTTCAGAATTGTAGAATTTATAATAAATGTGATTGTTCAATCATCTTTACTTATTTTTAAACTTAATTATCAACTCCACCATTTTTTACATATTTAATTTTTTATCTACTAGGATAGATATGAGTTATTGCTTTACATTGTTGAATAGCACGAAAACAACTCTGAAACCATGTAAGGAAATATAAATATTAGAACTTTAGCATAGACAACATCCACATAATGATTCATATGAGAGAAATATTCAACCATTAAAAAACACACTGTATTAAATTGATAAATTAGTATGCAATTCATATGTGAAACCAACAATGGTTGCACCAAAATAATATATCCAAGAGACTACATCTCAAATAGATCTAGAGATGATTATAAGATCATTTTTTCAAAAAGGACACAAAGGTTCATTATATAATAAAATTAAGAGGTGAGAGAGATAATTATTGGTGAAGTGAAAGGTGGGAAAATTCCCCAAAGAACACCTAACCCTTCTCCCATATATGAGGATAACTACCACATTAAATGTGCATAACACAACACACCTTGGTAACACATCTACCTAAAATAGCATTCAAAACAAGTGTAAATATAACACACAAAAAACCCCCTTGAATGTCAAATTAAGTGATTTGATATAAGAGAAGAAGTCTTAATCTCATAAGTATAGGTCTCAATAATTAAGCCTAGTGAGATACCCATTTATAATAGAAGAAAATAATAATGATAAATTTGTTGAAGTAGATGATGGTTAAATATAATCAAGTCTCCAATGAATGAATTAGATGTTGGGGAATGAAAAAAATACTAAAATTAATAATAGTTGTGGCCATCATAAAATATCATAACATGGTATTAATATCCCATTCGTTTTCATAATATAATATTTGCATGAAACTTAAACGAAAACTTGCAATTCCTTGATTAAACATAGTTGATTAGAGGAGTGACCAGGATAATAATACTCACTACAATAAAGAAAATTTGAAAGCATGGTCAAGGAAAACCATGGTCCAAAAAACATATTTCTCACTAATCAAGAAGAACAAGGAATTAGAAAAGAAAAAACTTCCATGAATATGGTTATGTTAACAAGACTGACTATATCGCATTGTTCTATTTAATCTGAATGCATGGGTAACTATATTTTATATATGCCTATCATGCACCAAAAACCTTCATATCTCCAATAAAGTGGTGGCGTTTGCAATTGCATCATCCATGGTGGATTGACAATTTTCTACCACTCACGTCGTCCATCGAGAATCAATGCGGAAATGAATACAGACTATTATTTCAAGTGGGGGTCGGTCTGTCGTGCCATGTTATTTTACAGCTTGCACGCTTTGTTTTGTCACGGTTGGTGGCCCATGTGTTTTGTCATGGCCTGCATTGGTTTGTTTTGTCATGGTCGGTCTGGCTTGCACGCTTTGTTTTGTCGGCGGCCCATATACGTTGATTTAGAACTTGCATGACTTTATTTTGTCGTTGTCGATCGCTCATGTGCGTGTGTTGCTTTACAGCTTGCATGAAAGAGAACCATGGGGAAGGAAATGACTAGTGTGTCTTTGTCTTCAATGACTGTGTTTTCATCTTTTGAAGCTACAGGGAATTTTATTAACTATCACGTCAACATAATCATGTTTCAATCGTCCTTGTTCAGGTGTACGATAGTTATTGATTCGATAAAATTGTCATTCAATAGTCGAGATATTTAGGGGAAAGGTTCCAGTAGTTGCATATTTTAATTTTGGATAGTGAATTAATTTGTCATAACATCATATTAGATTTACAATTTATACGATTTTGTTTTGTCACTGTCGATCATTTATTAATTTACAGTTTACATAACTTTATTTTGTCATTGTCGATTGCCCATGTGTGTGTTGCTTTACAACTTGCATGAAAGAGAACTATGGGGAAGGAAATGACTATTGTGTCTTCATCTTCAATGACTGTATTTTCATCCTCTGAAGCTATAGGGAATTTTATTAACTATCATATCAAAATAATCATGTTTCAATCGACCTTGTCCAGTTGTACGATAGTTATTGATTCACGTCAAAATAATTATGTGTTAATAAAGTCATGAATGGCTAAAATGCAAAAGGGGGATGTATTACAAGGTGTGGGGGAAGGGGGTCATTTATGAAATTCTAGGTAAAAAATTCCAATGCGAAGCTCAGTCTGCAGTGCCCTTGTGCCGGCTTTTGTAACTTGTACAATTTGTTTTGTCATAGTCAGTGGTGCCCATGTGCCCTGCTTTATATATTGCACACTAAATTCTCATTTATAAAAAGAGATCTATGCTCAAAAAATAAAAAATAAAATAATGTATTATGTCTATCATGCTAAAATAATCAATTTTCATTGGTTAGGAGTGTAAATAATTTGAGATGTTTACACTCGAAATTTGAAGATGGTATAAGAACGTGAATTGTAACATTTTGTGCCCAATTTCCAAAAAACTATTTTTTTAAAAAAATGTTTAAGTATAATTAGGTTAAACATTTAAAATTTAAATAAGAACCTCTATTTTATAAGAAAACAGAGTAGATAGCTGGATGTGCAACCCCTTATTTTGTTAGCATCATTTAATATTGTTTAGACCAATTTCGTCATCTAATTTGTAACCTACATTTTTTTTATAATTTTTAAATTAAATTTTAAAAGTAAATAGATCCTAAAATTGAAAAAATGGATAGTCAGCGGTGCACCCCATCCTTCTCCCCCTAACTACCTAAAAAAATAAAAAATTGGTTTTTTTTAATATATGTAGAATTAGCCCTGGTTTGTAACAATTTTTTTTTTTATGTATTTGCACCGATGAGAAAAAATATAAACAAACATATATAGGCATGTAGTGGCCAAAAAAATTTATAGTTAGAAATCAACATAGATAAAAACCTTAAAATAGTTTTTAAAAAAACATATATTTGGAAAGGGGAGAATGTGTTCTTCGTTTTGGTAATAGTTTTATGATTTGGTTCATTGAAATTCATAGTGTATTTTATGATCAAAGTAAAATTTTATTGTTTTTATCAAAATTCTCAGATTCGACTGTGTGTTGACAGGGCCAAGCCATTTTCAATCCAAAAGGCTTGGTTTTGGAATTTAAACTCGCCATACCATGTACTCACTATAATGCATATGCATTTTAGCACGTACATGTTATTGCATGTATAAATTCAAATTTGAAAAACATGCACGTTTGAAATTTAAAAGAACCAAAGTGCATACATGTTATCACCACTAAGTATAGTGGTCATAACACATAGCATTATGGGTTACTAAAGTCATGAATGGCTAAAATGCAAAAGGGGGATGTATTAAAAGGTGTGGGGCGGTGTGGGGGATGGACGGGAAGATGGGGGGTCATTTACTAAACCAAATGTTAAGTATAAGGTTTTATACTTTAAATTTATTTTAGTAAATATAATAAATTAGGGTCACTTTCCATATAATAGAGTTGGTCTCATAGTTACATGCCTTGTGATGTGGAAGATAGTTTTTCAAATTCTAATTTGATTAGAACTTAGACATATTTAGGGTCTCATTATTGAACATACAGATTTTAGGGCATAATTTTTACAATTGATGTCCATTTTTGGTAAACATATAGTCATTTTTTATATTTGTGTGCATTTTAAATTGCTTTCTAATATTTATAGGAATCCTAGATTTGTCAAAATTGAAGTTTAAAAACCACTCACTTTGAACTCAACCCAAAGTGGTGTGATTGAGGTAACATAGATTATATTGATGATCTACACAAATTAAATGACCACTTTGTGTTAATTTCACTTATTCATCATCCCTCCCTCATCCCTAATCACTTTCTACTCATCCCCTATTACTCCTAATCACTCTCTCCTCATTCCTCACTGTCTCTAATCACTCCATCATTGACCCTCACCATCCCTCATCATCCCTAATCACTCGCTCATTAACCATCAACATCCCTCATAATTTTTAATCAGTCTCTTCTCATCTCTAATATTCCCTGATAACTCTCTTCTCATCCCCCATTGTCCCTAATCATTCCCTTATTGACCCTCACCATCCCTCGTCATTACTATTCACTCTATCACCATTTGTAATCACTCCCTCATTGACCCTCATTGTCCCTAATCACTCATTCATCATTCATCATTCATCATTCATCATTCATCATTCATCATCATCCTTAATCACTTCAACATCATCCCTCATTATCCCTAATCACTCACTCATTAACCCTTACCATCCCTCATCATCTCTATTCACTTCAATATTGACCCTTATCATCCTCCATTATCTCTAATCAGTACCTCATCATCCCTAATCACTCCCATGTTGACCCTCACCATCCCTTATAATCCCTAATCCATCATTTATCATTCTTCATCATCCTTAATCATTCCCCCCTCACATACATAATCCATAATCACTACCTAATTAACCCTAACCATCCCTCATCATCTCTAATCACTCCTTCACTATCCCTAATCACTCCTTCATTGACCCTCACCATCCCTCATCATCCTTAATAACTGATTTATAGTCCATCAAAATCTATAATAACTCACTCCCCGTTTATCATCATCCCTAATCACTACCTCATTGACCCTCACCATCCCTAATCATATTTAATCACTCCCTCATTGTCCTTAATCAATCCCTCATTGACTCTCACCATCCCTCATCATCCATAATCACTTCTTCATTATCCCTGATTGATTGAGATGGCTATATTTAATTTAATTAGAGTCTAATTTAATTTCCCATCTCCCCTCCAATCCATATAGAGTATCTATTTATTCAACCTAACCATGCTCGTTTGTGTTACCATGCCTATCTATTTGACCCTATCTACATCACTAGTCCCAATCAGACCAACTTGAACTACATGGGTAGAGTAGTGCTCTAGTCTATCAAATACAATATTCTATATGGGATAGTGCTTTTGTCTATCAACTATTTAATAAAAATATTCCCCCATTAATCAATCCCTTGGTCATATTAAAGGGATTGACGTTAAGTCTCCTTTATCCCTGGGGTAGTAAAGTCTATCCAGGCATAAGGTATTTTCCCTCTAGCCTCTTTAACACCTTGCTCTTTGGGAGTACTTATATTTTATATGTCACCTCACCCTTTAGGTGACCCTTTTCACATAACATGATTGGACTAAATGAGTATAGCTATAGTCACACTATAGAATCACTAGTGACATGGCTTTATGGGTAACATGAATCATTAAAGGGTGACTCTATGGGATGGGTAACATGAGTAACTTAACTATATACATAAAATGATTATATAGGATGGGAAACATTAGTAATTAAATATGATATATGTGAATTTCTATATATATTATATATGTAACATGAGTGTAGGGTTTGTTGTTTGATTTGATTTCTTCTATTGGTTGATTCCCTACATCCCCTCATCAAGTGTTTGGGTTGGTTCTCAAATATTACACCCTAGAAGAGGGTGTTCAAGCCTCTTTTATATTTTTGAAACATAGGAACACTTTGAGGTATGTGGGTGTACATATATTAGAAGTGAGCCTCTAGCTTTAAGGGCTAACTCACTCTTGAAATACTTATCACCTAAACTAGTGTTTGCTTATGGGAAAATAGATAAAATTTTGAATTAAAAGAAACTAATGTAAGGGGGTGACACACCAAGATTAATTACATATGACCATAATACTTCTTGAACTAAGAAACAAGGCATACAAACTAGTTTCCAAGTCCTAAAGGATTCTAACATGAATGTTTCAATATGAAGGTGAGTTATCCAAGGTAAGTGAACCATAAGATAGTTTCAGGCACTAAGGCTCAATGTTCACATAAAATATATACCCATACACTTGACAACACTCTATATGACCTTCTAGAATAAGAACTATTACATAAACATGAGAGGGTAAGGGAAGCAAGGATAGAATATTATCACTTAACCTCACCATACATCACTTTTCACACTTAGACAAATGTTCATGAACTCAAAACCAAACTTTAATTTATTTTTCAAAGGAAAAATACAATATCATTCCAACAAGGCTTCACCATACTTGGAGTGGAATTAGTTTACAAGAGCCAAAATGGCCACTACTTATAGAACTTAAGAGAGAAGTGAGAAGAGAGAAGTCCAAGAGTCATAAGAACACTTGTCCAGATGAGAGGAGGAGTTACGCATGTAGGAAAATGAAGTGTGAGATGGACCATGCAAGGTCTGATAGGACAAATATCCCTCCAAGGCATAAAACTCATTAAATGTGAGGTATAACTTCTTTTACTTGCTTAGAAAACTATCTTCATCATTGGGCTCTTTTGGAACACCCCACCACTGATTGGAGATAAATCTCATGATTGCACTGAGAGGGAAGAATACATTGTATGCCTAATGAGGTTATTTGTATAGACTAATATAAAGAGGTCCCTATCATTATAGGATTGATGTTCATCAAAAACCCTTTATGACTATGTTTCACCTATTGCATGTGCTTTCCTGGGACTACAGGTTTTATGAGGTGGTCTTGACTAAGCTTTAATAGTGGCATGTGAATTTGAAGAATTTGATTTGGTAACAACACACTAATGAGGTGGTATTTGAAGGGTCTATGATGTGGTCATTAGAACACACACTGAGGGAATAACCTCCCTTGGATATGGGTATGGGAGGAACACACATCTATGTGTATGGGAGGAACACACATATACTCTACATCTATGTGGTGCAGTTAGTGGAACACGCATCATTGGAACACACATCTATGGGTATGGGAGAGGAGGGATTTGTACTTATGTATAAAACTTCCAACAAATTTATAGTCTATCACTTTAAACCACTCGGTAGACAAAATAAAATGGCTAAGAAAAATAAAATTGAATATGGGTAGGAAGAGTTGGATCTGGGATACTATGAGGGTACCAATGAAACTCTATATTGTGCCCTTCCCCCCAAGCCCTATCTATGTGGGCCCCATCCCTATATATCTTATCTATAAGATGACCCAAGAGAGAGTTAGCCCTCTATATAAACTAAACTAAATAAAATATCTACCATTCCCTACCTCCCAAATTATATTTTAGTCTCATGTTTATACATTTTCATGCTTGATTCCAAAAAATATTTCAATCTGACATGTTTAGTTATATGGCATCTCCTTCCTATGTTGTTTATTTAATTTTAAAATATGACCATTATCACTTCAGACATGTGTCTTCATCTTGTGTCCCTTGAAACTTGATCAAATTCACTCTGTTGATCTCCTCGAGAGTCTCCTATCCTTGACTTTCAATGTTAGTCATTGAACTTTGATCTGGGCTTCCTAGATTATAACACTTGGTAACCTTGCATACCTTTTATGTACCATATTGTTAGTCTCTATTCAATTAATGTACTTATGCCATGTGGAACCATCATGTTCAATCTTAGGATATTTTGACCTATTAACTTTGTGCTCATCGTTACATCTCCATCTGCATGATTAAACACACATCATTGATCTTTTTTGACTTATTGAACCCAGTCTTCAACATAGATTGTCAATCAAAATTTATACATAAGAATACATACTGTTGATCTTGATCTAGGGGAATTTGACTTATTGACTTCAAGTGATCACCCATGTGACATTGATATTTGATCTAAAAATTTGAGATTTTGACACTTGGTATCCCCACATTCAATTCATACCTAAGCCTTATAAAAGTCTATAACTTGATGCAATTGTGAATTCAACTGTAAAACACAGTTACATAATCCATTTTATACAGGGGTATATATGGTTATCAAGTATATTAAATTCATTTGAAGGGTTTAATATAATTTATGATTATTGATATCATCATTCAATACCATCCTCTTGATCTGATAACTTCCATCATGCTTAAAACTTGTTATGTAATTCATACAAGTTACTTGACAATCCCTTGATGACAGAGTATACATACATAGAATTTTTAACCCCAAATTTTCCTTGGAAATAAACTACCAATATGTATGCATTATTATACTAAAAAAAATTATTCTTAGCTCCATACTTCATTATGATATGTTCTTTACATTAATAGACAGTCACTTGAACTACTTCATCAGGTGTCCCTTTTGACACTCCTTTCAAAATCACAACTTCTACCCTTAATACAAAACTTGAACATAGGTCCACTATAGATGAAAACCAACCCCCTTATTGGTTTTCATGTAGTCATAATCTCAATAAATATCCACCAAGAAAAATTTTCATATGTAGGCCAATTTTGGCCAACGCCAACCAAAAACGTACTAACTAGTTTCATGTGCATGGTGGAGTGATGGAAGAATAAAATGGTTTTGGCCCATTTTTGGAAATTCCAAAGCATGTAAAGCATGTAAATGAGTTAGAGTAAGTTGAATATCCATCCCACAACCTTCTCCCATATGCCACTCTCTCATAGGCCTTATACCTCTTAAAACTCCTTGTTTTGCAGCTATTTTCTTGGTTTTTAATTATAACCTACAAGTTTTCAGTTAGAATATAACATGTCTGATAGGTATTTACACCTTATACATTATAAGGAAGTACTATAACTCTTGGACACCTTTAAAATCAAGCCACTTTCATAAATGACTCTAAAATGACCCCTAAAATACCCAAAATGACATAAGGACTTAATTAGACCATGACCAATGCTAAAAACATATGAAATGACATCAAATAGACTATAACATACCCTATGACATTATACTAGTCCCCTAATCAAGTTTCCGACTATAGAGGGTTAACCCATTTTGACTTGTGGTCAAAAGGGTCAACAGGTCCTCTCTATCTATTTAGGATATGAGCCTCCCATATAGATAAAACTCTCTTTCTATCTAGATTATTATTTGCTCTCTACTTGTATATAGACATATATAAATTGTGGGATAAACTAGAGGGCCTAAAGGAAAAGGCCTCTAGGTAAAGGGGTTCATTATGCTCCATCCTATGCCTTAATTCTCAATCTATCACTCACTAAGTGGGCTATGTTCCACTAGGCCCAAATATAGATAGGGAGCTCCTTGGGGGGAGTAAGATGATAGATTTCATGGGTAGTGACTAGAATTACACTATAATATAGGGTTGTGATAAAGGCTCTTCCATTATTCTAAGTGTGTTTTGGTGGGAATAGTATCTATATAGCATGTCATATGCCCATATATCTCATAATGAGGTCATTTTGAGTGATTAGTAGTAATCTAGATAGATGGGTGGTTGTTTTTCACTTGGCTATTATTAGTTGAGGGGGGGAAGGGAAAGATGAAAGGTGTGAGTGTTTAGCGAGATAGGGGTTGATACATAGGTAGATATATATGGGGGATACTATTTTATGGATTCAGGGTGGTATCTAGTTATTAGGTGAAACAAAGTTAGATATCAAAAAGGTAAACTTCTCTTGCCCTAATCCTTGGCATAGATGAAGTAGGTATGGATATATTTCAGTGCCTTGTAAGTAGGGAAAGTTTGAGATTGGGGTAGGGTCTTTGTAATGGTGTTCCCTATATATCTATGATGAGTTCCCTATTCTTATGTTATCCTTTGATATACTATATTGGGGACTAAGGAATACTTATAGTATGAAAAGAATCTAATTTGGCCTTTAAGGCCCATCGAGCCATACCCAAACTCTAAATGGCCCCACCTCGATACACTAGATTAAAGAATATTTCCTTCATTCCCTTTATACATCAAGTTGGGTATATATCGATTTAGGTTGGGAAACATACTCTATCATCTATTAGATTGAAACATACTCTACCATATTGGTGACCACCTATCTATCTATCTATAAATCTAGTCTACTATGGATATACAATCATCTATGGGGTTGGGATCAAAATTATTAACTAGTCTCTAATTGGCCCTATATATAGATATAAATTAAGATTCTCAGTTATAGGATTGGGATTCTTAAATTCCCAAATAACAATCTCTATATGTAAGTAATACAATTTCATCCCACCCTTTGCTTTCTTTCTTGCCTATTTATTCTAGTTTAGGCCTCTAGAGACACACTCTCTCCACAATATGTACATGGATCACAATATATATTTTTGAATCCCACTAGACAATCATATGATATCTTTAAGTTCCTTATTTGAGTGAAAGAAGAGTTTCTTTGGGCCTTATTTGAGTGAGTAAAATTTATAATTGGAAAATAATCCATTCATTCATAAGCAATAATCTACTACGCTCACCATTAAGGGATTGGATAGAGTGATTAAGGATGAGGAGGTACGAGGAGGGAGTGAGTAGATATGATGAGGGTGTTATTAGGGATGGTGAGGGTCAAAGAGGGAGTGATTAGGGATGGTGAGGGTCAATGAGGGAGTTATTAAGGGTGATGAGAGATTATAAAGGAGTGATTAGGGATGATGATGGATGATGAAGTGATGATTAGGGATGGTGAAGGATGGTGAGGGTCAATGAGGGAGTGATTAAGAATGATGATGGAATGATTGGAGATGATAAGGGATGGTGGGGGTCAATGAGGGAGTGAGTAATAACATTTAGGGATGAGTATGGAGTGATTAGGGATGATAAATGATGATGAAGCAGTGATTAAAGATGATGAGGGATGGTGATGGTCAATGATAGAGTGACTAGGGATGATTAAGGAATCATTAGGGATGATGAGGGATGCTTAGGGTCAATGAAGGAGTGATTAGGTATGATGAGGGAGTGTGTATATATGATGAAGAATGGTGAGGTCAATGAGGGAGTGATTAGGGACAATGAGGGATGAGGAGGAAGTGATTAACGATGATGAGAGATGATGAAGCAATGATTAGGGATGATGAAAAATAGTGTGGGTCAATGATTATGGAGTGATTAAAGATGATGAGGGATAATTAGGAAGTGATTAAGAATAATGAGGAATGAGGAGAGAGTGATTAGGGTTAATGAAGGATGAAAAGGATGTGATTATGGATGAGGAGGAATGATGAGCAAGTGAAATTAACATAAACTGGTCATTTGATGTGTGCAGGTGATGAATGTAACCTATGTCACTTGAATCACACCACTTTAGCTTGAGTTTAAAGTGAATGGGTTGTAAAATTCAATTTTTACAAACTTTGGACTTCTATAATTATCAAGAATCCATCCAAAATTCATAAACACTTAAAAATGACTATATGTTTATCAAAAATAGACATCGATTGCAAACGTTATGCCTTGAAATCCCTAGGTTCAATATTGAGACCCTGAAAATGTCTAAGTACTAATGAGATTATATTTTGAAAAACTATCTACCACATCGTAAGGCATAAATCTGTGAGACCAACTCTATCAAATGTAGAGTGACCCTAACTTATTATATTTACTAAAATAGATTTAAAGTATAAGGCTTATACTTCAAATTTATAACTATAATCACTCCATCATCCCTAATCACTCCCTCATCATCTCTAATTCTGAAAAACCTAGGACTCCTATAAATGATCGAAAGCAATCTAAAAGGCATCAAACCTCAAAAAAAATATTATATGTTTACCAAAAATGGACATCGATTGTAAACTTTTTGCCCTAAAATCCTTAGGTTCAATACTAAGACCCTAAAAATGCTTGAATACTGACCAAATTGGATTTTGAAAAATTGTTTTCCACATCATAAGGAATTTAGCTATGAGACCGACTCTATCAGACCTAGGGTGACCCTAATTTATTAAATTTACTAAAATAAATTTAAAGAATAAACGTAAACTTGTACATAACATTTATTTTAGTAAATATTACCTTCCTATAGATGTTTTTGTGTTTTTGGGTGCAAATTAATAGGAACACATACATGTTCCTAATAACACATGCATTCCTCATAACACGTACGCATTCCTAATAATGCATACACATTACTAAAATTTGAATTCAAAAAATCAAGCCTTTTGGCTCGAAAATGGCTTGGATTCCCATGCCAAAGGCTTGGACCTATGAATCTACAACCAAGTTTGAGAGTTTTGATTGAAAATAAGAAAATTCAAATTCCATATTCAAATACACTATGAATTCTAACAACAAAATTTAAAAAAAATACTATAATGGCAACGATCGTGCTCTCCTCTTTCTAAATATATGATTTTTATAATTTTTAGACTATTTTAAGGGTTTATACCATGTTGATTTATAACACATGACTGTCTATCTACTCTATTTTATTTTAAAAAAAGAGTTCCATTTTAGATTTTAGATGTTTGACCTAGTTATACTTAACCATTTTAAAAATAAAATAGTGTTTTGGAAACTAGACTCAAAATACTATAATTCATGTTCTTATACTATCTTTAAATTTTGAGTGGTCATCTTAAATTATTTTTAGAATTTGAGATTTCTAAAATTCCAAGAAAATCATGTCCATGGGTAGTCTCCTTTTTGAACCCCAACTTTGTGCATTTACCCAAGTTGTGTATATGAATTGTAGACATATAATTGTTCTAAACAAGTCATATGGGTGTTTGAAAATATACATATATTTATATATTTTAGAGATTGTGCAAGAGAAATTTATTGGGATAAAAGTCCCGATGAGCAAAGGTCGAATGAACACAGGGATGCTAAAGATAGAAAATATGAAGATAAAATCCCCAAAAGATAAAGACCCAAAACAAATACCCTGGGCTCAAAACTTGGTAATTTTCCTTGTTTGTTTTGAGCGAATTAAAATTAAGATAGTGGATCATGATTGAATAATGGGCGTCAATGTGGAGGAAAATGATCCAATGACATGTAGCAGTTAACAAAGTCAAAGAAAACTCTAGAGGACATGTGTATAACTCTCGATGAGTAGAACCAATAGTGTGATGGTCTCGTGAATGTCTTTGGCAGTTGTGAAAACATCAAAGTTAAGATCCAATAGCTACTTATTGTTTATCACTTAAATTTGATGGTCACATAAAAGTCAAAGATTTTCATGTAGATGTCAAATAATAGGTGTGCAGATGTCAAATTTAAGTCATAAAAGGTAATCATCCATTGGAGCTTAAATTTGATAGGTGCTTGAAAGTCATTGATGATTATGTGGATGTCAAATGACGACCGTGTGAATGTCAAATTTAATCTATAGTAGACAACCAAGGGCATTTAATCCTATAGATATAGCCCACATCCTTAGTAGAGGGATATGGGCTACCATTCTCTTTGGGTGAAGAGTGAGAAATAGGGGCTACTATAGTAGGGGGTGGCTTAGTAGATTCATTGGTATCTTTAGTATTTAGTGAATCACATTCTAATTAAATAGAAGATGTGATGTTATCATTAGCATGTGCATCATTTGAAATAGAATCATGCATAAAAGTAGAAGCAACATTTTTTAATGCATTGTGTTTTAGAGAAGGAGTGAGAGAAGATTTAGAAGCATGAGATGCATTTTCTTCTTCACTATATCCATAATAGTCATTATTATTCTATGCATTATCAGAATCAGAATTTTGTTCATTTAAAAGAGGAGAAATAAAAGTATCACTTTCATATTGACTCTCATTGTCATATTCATTTGCATGTTCACTATCATACTCATTATCACTAGGGAGAGGGGTAAGATAAGATAATATGCAATAAATTCACATGTGAAATTATAATACTATGTGCATCTATATTATCCTTCAATGGAGTGTGTACATTATTTTCATTTGCAATATGAGAAGTAAGAGTAAGAGAGTTATCATTTAAACATTATTTTATCATTGTTTGAGAGGACAAAGTAGAGTTAAGAACATGAGATTGATCATTTGAATTATGCATTGGAAATTTAATTCTATTTCATTTATATTGTTTTAATTTAAACATAGAAGTAGCAAAAGAGAGGGAGAAACTAGGTTCAAATGCAAGCAAATTATCACCAATGAGAGTTTTACTTAGAATTGCATGATTAATTTGTACATTTGATGTATTGTGCATAGGATAATGAGGTGAAAAGTAACTTTCTCATTTATTAAAAAAAAATTCTTTGGAAGAGGGAAGAAAAGAGATAGGTTTGAGAGAAGAAGATGCATCTACTTTTTATTCACTATCACTTTCATATGCATCATCATATTCCTCATTATAACAATAGTAATTATCTTCATTGCAAATGAAATAATTTTCCTCTTATTTGGCTAAGGTGTAATTTTGCAAATTTCTCCAGTCATTATCATAATTATGATAAAAATTTAGAAATTTATCTTTAGGATGAGAGGGAAGAAGTGCCTTAGTGGCCATTTTAATGCTTTCACCAAAGAGAGTATGTAAAAGTACTATTAAGAAAATAAATGCAAGAATGACTATTAACATAGAGATTTTGAAAATATTTTTGATACTCCAAACAATTTGCAAAAATTCCAAAAATTTTATCTAAAAATTGTAAGGGAGGAAGGCTTGGGGTTTGAGGACCTAGTTTGGGAATCTAGGGTTTTGGGTTGGAGTTTTAGAATTTTGAAATTATTAAAATATTTTTAATTCTAAATTAAATTTGAATAAAACAAATGTACAAAAATTTATATAAAAATAAAATTTTTGAAATTGAATTTTTGCACGAAAATGTGAAGGAAAACCCTAGTGGTACTTAGGGTTTGAGATTTGTTTGAAGTAAGTCAGGTTCACAAAATGATTTAAATTTTTTGTAAATAATGGAATTTTATTCCTATTTCAATTAAGGATCTTTATTAATAAATCAGTAAAGAATATTGTAATATATACAGTCCTCATTTGTATAATTTATCTATCTTTTTGACCTTTATAAAAATAACAATAAATAAGGAAAGATAGAACTTAGCTTGAAAATAGACTGAGATGGCTGAGATAGAGGCTAAAACTGGCTACACAAGACTAGAATAGTGTCATGAATTTGAATCTAGCTTTCTTTTGGTGAAAGGATAGGAACACCAAAAATAGGACACTTTAGTGTCCTATGTTGTTGTCCACTCCTACCGCTATTATCTAAACTGGTCACAGAGACTTGAAACTTTTTAGGTTTTTGTGTTATTCCTATGTGAGCCTAATTATGAAATCTTGAGTGTTAATTCGTAATGAAAATCATTGCAAATTTAATTTAATCTTCAAACCCTAACCTTATATCATGCTTGATAAAAAAAATTGAACCACTTGAGGAAAGGGGGTTAGTGTGTAAAGTGCACTGAGCATGTAATCCACACCCCTTGTATGGGTATGCTGCCTACATACCAATACTAAGAAGAGGGATCAAGCCATATGTACTTCTCCCACCTAATTTGCTTTGGGTAATAATGTAATGTAGATGTAAAAATTCTAAATTGAGAGCTCTTGATGTGGCTATGGACTGATATGAGGATTTTGAGTGTTTTTGCAGTTGTGTTAGGTGACTATATGCATATAATAGGGATGTTTGCCTTAGTGCTTTGTTTGTATTCTTGCTTACTTTGTAAGATTTTCCACTTCACCTTGTAAATAATTTTTGGATGGGATTTTATAGGGATCAATTGGTCATGGGTTAGATGTATTCATACTAGGATGACATAATGAAGTAAAGGAATCAGATAAAAATGATCGTTTGGGCTCAAAATACAAATGGATAGGAGCACCAAAAAAGGAACACCCTAGGGTCTGGTTTTATATTCTAGGTATGGCACTCATATACTATAGGCTTAGGCATTGGGGGAATAGGATTGACTAAGAAAAATCATCCTAGCTAAGGTGGAATGATCATTCAAAAAGTTTAAGATGGCTAGTAATGATGTAAAAGGTGTCCCAAAGGGTCACAAGAGCATGCAAAAAGGAGTTATGGATAGGGTGTCACAATCCACACTCAAACTACCAATTTGGGCATTTTATATGCCTACAAATACCAAATCCAAGTTAGATAAAAAAACATGGAATATAAAATCCAATAATCATATTCAAAACATTGTGTTAATAAATTTGTACAACGAGATCACAATAAACAAGTAGAGATAATCAAGACAAGATACCAATATCAATATATAATTATAATAAATACAATAAACCTGTGTTATTAATTCCAACAAATAATTATTGAAATGAAAAAAATTTGGCCTTCAAACCTTTAAATAAATCTACACTAAACCCTAAAAATTCTTCAATACAGTAGTCATTTTTGTAATAACATTAAACATATTGACAATTTTATACAACTTATATTTATGTGAACATAATAAAATTTCTAGCCTCTCTTTACCTATTTATCATTTAGACAATAAGTATAGTGGGTTTGCTTTGATGACTACCATTATAATAATGTTGAAATGTATGACTACTTTTCTCCTATATTTAATATTCTAAGTCCGAATGAAAAAAGAATTATCATTTTTGTGTTTTGTACAATATTTACTACACCATGTGTGGTTTACATCATATTTTGGGTTAGAGTCACTCCATAAAATCAATGATTTTATGTTTTCACATTAAAAAATTAATATTTAGTGTTAACTTTGATGGCACAAAGTTAGAACATGGTCGATGTGACTAGGCATTTTTAGTTACATTGGGTTTGCACCATTTTTGTGCCATTAAAAAGTTGATGTAAATTTATTTCTTTTTATGCAACATGAAATTTAAAATAATTAAAATAATAATTAATTTTTAAAAAAATATTGTGTCAATTTTTCATTGAGTTTGTATTGACTATCTAATAAAATTACACACACACACACACACACACACACACACACACACACACACACACACACACACACACACACACACACACACACACACACACACACACACAATTCTTATTTGGGGCAATTTCATGGTTGTCTTTTTATAAAAAGGGTTGATTGAAGGAGGTTCTTCCCTTATAAACTCTTCTACAAATCTTTATCCATTTTAGACACATAATTCGATGAAAGTAATGTTAGATTAAAAAATAAAAATAGACAGAATTATTTCTAATAACTACATGCGTGCTCATAAAATATTTTACATCTTGAAACATTACATATCTGCATTAAGAAGAAAGCTTCCTTTCCATTAAGGGTTTTTATTATGCATTTAAAATATTTAACAAAATAAAAAATAAAACACCCAATATTTGATGTCAAATAACAGACTTACTCACATATTAAAACCCAAACCATGTTTTCCTCTCTGTTAAGGAAGGATTTCAACTTAACACGTCAAATCCAATCATCATTGAACTATTTTTAGACCTCCCCTTCAACATCAATTAACATCCATCTTTCATTTACCAACATCCAAAATATAAAAACTCAATCCAAATACAGAAACCAAAAAATATGCAACCCATTACAAATCTACATTTAGAAGGTTCGAGGATATGAAACAATTGACTCAATGATGATTGGAAGATATGCACAAAATGCCCAATCTGACTTTACCATGCTTTTAAACCAATGTTATTCCTCATCTTTCATATCTACCCATTGATCTTCTCCTTCATCTTTTTTAACCAAACTCTAGGTCAGTAAAAATCTCATCGATCCTCCAACTTGTGCCTCAATGTTTTCCCTCATATGTTAATGTCTTGTAATAAATGTTAGGTGTTTGTGAAGTCGTCTTAGGCTTTTACCTATCAATTGTTGTTCATGTTTTAATTTTTTGATCATTTTGAATGAGGATAACAAAAATGAGTTATATATGTATATGTCTACATATACATATACATATATATACATATACATATATATACATATACATATACATATATATACATATACATATACATGTCTGTGTGTGTGTGTGTGTGTGTACACACAAATACACACACACATTTTTTTTTTGTTATATTTTTGAATGAGGATAACAAAAGTGAGTTATGTATATGTATGTATGTAGGCACACACACACACACACACTTTCAAGATATTTTTTTCCATAATTATTCACTATTCATGTTGGGATTTAATATTGCATTTTTATCACAAATGTGTTTCATATAAATAAATATTAGAAACACAACTTCGACCCAATTGGTGGTACTATGTGCACCAAATGTAGTAATGACTTTTGTGTGTTTTCATATTAAAGACACCATTGGCATATGTCATTGTTCTATTGGATATATAAACCAAATAATAATACATAAGGTTAAATAATATACATAGATAAATTTGAATCTAGAAAACACCATACGATGGAAAACAACACAACCATTAACACTAATTTTTTAGATGGAATACTTTCAATAAGAGTTCACAATTATTCCACACCAAACTCTTAAATGTTTCAATAAAGTGGTCATTTTTAAAACACATTAAGTACATTAATATTTTTTTACTTAACCTTGATATTTATGTGAACATAAAAAAATGCCCACCCTCCCTTTACCTATTTGCCATGTTCTAGTAAATGTACACCAAAACTTACAAAATCTTTAATAAAGTAGTCATTTTTATAATAACATTAAGCATATTGACAAATTTATACTACAACTTATATTTATGTGATCTTAATAAATTTTCTAGCCTCCCTTTACCTATTTATCATGTACTAATAAATGTAGTGGGTGTACCTCAATGACTACCATTAGAATAATGTTGAAAGGTATGACCACTTGTCTCTTTTATCTAATATGCCAAGTATGAATGAAAATAATAATAATATCATTTTTATGTTTTGTATAATTATTATTACACTATGTGTGATTTACATCATATTTTGGGTCAGAGTTATCCCATAAATAATTTTCACACTAAAAAAATTAAGATTTAGTGTTGAATTTGGTGGCACAAAATTAGTACATGGTCGATGTGACAAAAAAAAAATTAGTTACATTGGGTTTGCATTAATTTAGTGCTGCAAAAAAGTTGACACAAATTTATTTATTTATTTTGTACAACAAATGAAATTTAAAATAATTAAAATAATGAATTTTAAAAAAATTGTGTCAACTTTACATCGAGTTTGCATTGACTATCTAAGATAATTATACACACACAATTTTTATTTGGGATAATTTTTTACTATTTCTCTGTAAAGAGGGTTGGTAGAAGGAGGTTCTACACATTCAATTACAACAAAAAAAAAAACCCTTATAAACTCTTCTACAGATCTTTAACCATTGTAAACTTATAATTCAAAGAAAGGCATGTTAGATAACAAAAATAAAAATGGAAATTGAATTAAAAGCTAATAACTACATCACTGCATATTCAAACATTTCATACCTACATTAAAAATAAAGATTCCTTACCATTAAGGGTTTTTATTATGTGTTCAAACAAAATAAAAATTAAATCCCCCAATGTTTGAAATCAGATGGCAGATTTACTATCATATTTAAAACCCAAACCATGTTTCCCTCTCTATTAAAGAAAAATTCTAACTTAACACTTCAAATCCAATCCTCATTGAATTATTTTTAGACCTCTCCTTCAACATAAATTAACATTCACTTTTCATTTCCCTACATGTCAAATATAAAAAATTCGTGAAAATAAAAAAAAATACACAACCCCATTGTAAATATACATTTATAAGATTAGAGGATATGAACTAATGACTCCAAGATGATGGGAGGATATGCACAAGATACCTAATCTAACTTTACCATGATTTTAAACCCATGTTACTCCTCATCATTCAAATTTTCCCATCAATCATTTCCTTCATATTTTGTAACCAAATTCCAGGGAGTAAAATGGTCATTGATCCTCCACCTTGTGTTTTGATGGTTTCCCTTATATGTCAATGTTTTGTATTTAATATTAGGTGTTTACGTAGTCATGTTAGGTTTTGGCCTATCCTTTATTGTTAATATTTTATTTTTTTGAATGAGGATAAAAAAAGTGAGATATTTTTTTACCACAAATTTGTATTGTTTGTGTTAGGATTTAGCATTGGGTTTGCACCACATATGTGTTTGAAATAAAAAATATATTAATAACACAACTTTGATCCAAGTGGTGGCACTATGTGCACCAAATGCAGTAGTGAATTTGGTGTGTGTTCATATTAAAGACACCATTGACATATGGCATTGTTTTATTAGATCTATAAACCAAATAATAATACAAAAGGTTGAATAATGTCCATAAAGAAATTAGAATTTAGAAAACACTATATGAGGGAAAACACCACAATTATTAGTGTTGGATTTTTAGATGGAGTAGGGGAAAGGTCTCAGTAGTTGAGCATGTTCCAATGGTGGAATAACCAATTGTTCAACTAGGACTCAATAGTTGCACATATTTTCTCCAATAATTATTTTATTTATATCTAAAAAGTAAACACATTTAATTATGTCTTTGTGGAAAATGTACTATTGTTAGGACATTAACACTTGACAATCATACATGTACCTAATAATATATAAAATGCAAAATTAAATATATTTTGAAACAATAAAAATTAAAAATATGTGTTTCTCTATTAAAATAAAGTGACATAATATAAAAACTAAGTGTTAACATTCATTAATAAAGTACTAATGTAAATACAAGCTCAAACATTTTTGTACATATATATGTCAAATCTATTCACCTTTTGGGACAAAGTGTGCAACTTTTAAATTCTATTGAATATAAAATCATTCATTTCATCCCATCATTCAACTCCTCCAATGTCACCTATTTCAACAACTATGCACAACTTTTGCATTAAACCCACTACCTACAAAAAATAAATTGTGTAAGGCTCACTATTTTTTAAAAAATATAATTTAGACACAAATTTAAATATTACCTCCAAAATTTGTATATTCCCTCCAATTACAAGCAAATCAATCGATTTGTTTAAATATTACCTCCAAAATTTGAACATTCCCTCCAATTCCAAGTAAATCAATGAAAAACTAAATTTCATTTTGTTTTAAATTTTATAAATACCTACAATGCATATGAGACTCTCCAATGGTTTCATTATAAATCCTACAAACTAATTATTTCATCATAGCAAAGAGAATAGATTTTGAGTTACAAAGTATATACATTCAAGCATAACACAAAGTAGAGCAGGACTCATAGTTTGACAATAAAACAACTTGATAGGGATGTGCTTTCAACATCAATCCTAGGTTGGAAATAACTTAAACTAACTTTTAATAAATGTCAATTAACACTTTTTTTCATGTTTTAAAATACCCAAAACATTAATAACTGACATCTAGAACTTACAACATGTTATTAAAGTTTTTCCTAGGCTTATTTATAGCTTTCTTCTTTGACATACTTGAAAAATGTAAAGATAAATGAAATATATACATGGAAGTAATAAAGTTTATTTAAGGTACATCATTTTTCTAAGGTCGCAGAAGCATAAGAGTATTTCTCAGCCATCCAAAAGGAAAGTCAAAGAATATGGAAGTAGAGAATCAAGGTATTCAAAAGAGAAATTTGATCATTATTTATCATGATTCACATGGTTAGTTATCATGAATATTAATTTTAAATTCTAAGGGATTACAAAAAAATAACTTTTTGATGGCTATCATGCTGAAGTTGATGAAAGTTGAAAGTCCTGAAAAAGTTATTTCCTAAATTTTGGATCATTTCTTACTGTTCAAACTGGTATATGTCGACCAATAAATTGTTTGTTTCTCTTCAAAAGGATATTTAAAGCACAGTTGTGAATTAGTACCTATGTTACTATAGATAAAAATGAGATATCATAACCACAGCCGCAATACTATGGAAAACAGAGTTAGAAGGGTTGAACATTAAAAAGCATATATATATATATATATATATATATATATATATATATATATATATATATATATATATATATATATATATATATATATATATATCTGTGTGTGTGTGTGGAAAACAATGTTAGAAGGGTTGAAAATAAAATTACAAACACTTTTTTTTAAATGGAAGGGACAATTTATTTTTTATTTTTAAACATTGTACAGAATAAATATCTCTAAATCTTTAGTATTAAAAGTTCTAATTTTTCAATAAAAATAATTTCTATTTATTTCTACCAATTAAGGAATGATAAGGCATCTCCCTCTTTTGAGATGTCAAATAGATCCATTCACCCTTTGGATATTAAAAAAAACAAATAACCAAATCAAATTAATAAAGATTTATACACTACCGGGCTCTAGCTATGTGACAACAACTATGTAGTATTAGTAGGTTTGCTAATAGAAAGAACTAACTGATTGAAAAAATATGTTCTAACATGAAATGCATTTGAATGTGTACTGCAAGTATCTACTCACAAGTTTGCCACATTTATCGAAGGTGAAATTTAATTTATTGCAACTGTCACTCATTTCACCTTCTCAATTGTGTGTGGTAGACATTATTGGGCACTGTAAAGCTGCACGTATGTCAATAACTACCCATCTCTGCATTTTCTCAACCTATGCAAAATAAAAATGAGTTTGGCAAGATTGATTTTTAGTATCATTAACTATATTGATGATGGATAACTATGACAAGAAAATTATAATTTTAAAAAAATTTAGCACCATTTTTTAATAAATTGATTTTGTTTAACAACTGTATCACTTTCAACTTCCACTGCATTTGACTTCCCCTTCAGCGTTCCCACAAGGGCTTGGCACTTGTATCCTTATTTTGAATGACATGAAAACTCATTTAAACATATTTGAAATGACATGCCACCCTTTTCACCATGACATGACAAGTATGGATCATCCCTATTCCCAATTTTTTATTGTTGATAATGAGTGGAGGATGTCATGCAATCTAGAATATATGATGTTGTGAGCTAGTAATTACTATTTAATTAATTGAAGCATGACATTAAATTATCATGGCATTCAATGAATTTTATGAATGACCATTGACATGAGGCTACCATTTTGCATTTATACTCCATTGTACCCTCGCGCCTTTTTAGATGCCTCGAGGGTGTAGTGGAGCATAAATGCATAATGACAGCCTCACATCAATGGTTGTTCATAAAATTCATTAAATTCCATGCTAATTAAATGCCATTCTTCAATTAATTAAATAGTAATTACCAACTCATGACATCAGATATCTTAGATTGCATGACGCCCTCCACTCATTATCAACAATAAAAATTAGCCATGATGGTATAGAGATTAGGAATGAGGATGACCCATACTTTTCATGTCATGGAAAAAAGGGTGATGTTTCATTTAAAATATGTATAAAGAGGTTTTCATGTCATTCCAAATAAGGATGACATAAAGGGGTTTTCATGTCTTTCCAAATGAGGATGCAAATGCCAAGCCCTTGCAAGCACATTAGAGGGGAAGTCAAAATGATGGATTTCCCTTGACGTCTTGAATGATGATGTATCACTTTATATGCCATTTTAAGGTCATGGATAGGCCAAAATCCATTTTAGTAAATGAGATCTTCTTGTAGAAGCCCACAAAGTAATTTGTTTTTATCTACCTTATATTTTTCAAATTTTGTACCTTTAAGTTTTGATCTTATGACAATACTAACCTCAAGAATAAAATTTTTAACCAAACCCTAACTATTCACTTATACCAGAGTCACATAATACCTATCTATTTTTGTAGTATGGAAATGTACATCAACAAGAGCACATCTACAATCATGCACTATTGATTATTCTTTGTATGACATTGACATATTCTTAATTAATATAGGAGGTATTAAGAATAATAACCAACTCTCTAGAAAATTCATTCATAGGATTTTGCTTAGTCCTAGAATTGCCTTATGTTCATAGAAGCAATGAATGATAAAAATTTTAGAAAAAGAGAATGAAAAACATAAAATTGATAAACTATCCATAGTTTGGACTTTAAAAAAATTAGACACACTACAATGATTCAGTTCAAGTAACAAAAAATTAATAGGTTAGTTTGAATGTATGAATATTTTATTTTTATTTTTAAAGTTCAGGTATTGAGCATCATGCTCAAGCATTTCCCCATCCTTATTAGAACACCTAAATTCAAAACCTGTCTATGCAGAACCACAGATTGATCATGCAAACCAAAGTATATGGACTATTTTTCTAGGCATCACCAATAATTTTTCAAAATATAAAAGTGTTAATAAGTTGTTGGTCTCTTCTACTTGACAACAAGACTAGATACAACTTATTTGATAAGTTGTAGAAACCAAGACACATTAGGTAGTTTTTATGTGGATTGCACACTAATAGATGTACTGAATGTTATTGTTAAATTATTCTTATTACAGATCAACATGGGATAACAGAAGAAATATAAGAGTCCAATGCGTGAGTCACGTATGGACCTAAAAAAGAGGGGTTCAAAATTGATTGATATACCTAACTTTGAGGAGGATAATGATGCTCTGAAACTAATACAATAAATAATGTCAAATCCACCAGAAGAGCCTCCACTAAATCCATCAAAAGATATTGAGCATAATGTTAAAATTAATGGAAATAACACTAGTATATCAAAGAAAGTTTCCTTCATAAAAGAGTGGATAGATGATGACATGAAACAAACAACAAGGGATGTGGAGGAAAATGGACTATCCACAAAGACTGTTGCAACCAAGTGGGGTATCCTTCAAGATACATTGGCAACCTAGTTGTGGGGTCTCACAACAACCAAGCACAAGGGACCAAGAACCATGATAATAGATGAAAAGGAGATGGAAATTGTGAAATGGTGTAAATACATGGTAGAAATGGGTCACGGGCTGGAAATTAGATCACTCATGGCTCATGTGGCACATATATGTGACACAAGGCCTTCACTTTTTGAGGATGTTTTTCTTGGTAGATTTTGGTGGGAAGGGTTCAAAAATAGGCATCTAGATATGTCCTTAAGGAATACATAAAGCATTAATCATGACAAAGCAATCATGCTTAGGCCAAACATAGTTACAACATTTTATGATAACTTGGAGAATATGTATAAAATAGAGTAATATGGACCACAAAAAATATGGAATTACAATGAAATAGGTGTCAAAGCTGGTAGAAATTATAGGATGAGGGTCCTTGCAAAGACAGGTAATAAGACTACACCACACACTCTTCCAAAAAGTAGAGAGTGGATTACCATTCTTTGTTGTGTTATTACTATAGGGCAGAGTATACCAGGTTTTTATCTTTTTAAAGAACAAAGATAATTAGCAAACTATATTATCAACTATGAGCCTAGTGCATGCATTGCAACCCAACCACATGAATGGATGACAAAGGAATTATTTTTGAATTTGTTACACCACTTTGAAAGATCAGTTACAGGCGGTGTCTCACCATTAAATAAGCATCTTCTTATATTTGATGGCCATGGTAGCCACATGGCTTATGGCACAATCCATGAAGCAAGATCGTTGGGAATATATTTGATCACTCTACCTACCCATACTAGCCATAGGTTGTAACCACTAGATGTTAGTGTATTTTCACCCTTCAAGACCTACTTTAAAGATGAGAGATTCAAAAGGATATCCAACCACCACAACCTATAAATAAAGAGATCTAAATTGGTAACACATAGCAATAAGGCTTTGAAAAGAGCTTTGACTCCATCCAATATTAAAGCTAGATTTAGAAGAACTGGTATTTGGCCTTTCAATTGAGATGCACTTGACAACAACATGTGCCCTAGTGATGCATTCAATATTTAGAAAGAAGAGGAGGAAATAGTTGTGGAAAACATACTTTCACTAGCTAGATATGAAAAGGAATAAATCCATCAAATTCAGCAAGAAATTGAATAATCTAAAAGGATTAATCAAAATCAGCAAGTAGGGGAAATTAGTGTTGAGAAGGAATAGGAAGAAAAAGTAGTTGAAAACATGCTTGCAATGGCTGGATATGGAAGAGAATAAATCCAACAAATTCAACAAGAAATTAAAAAAATTAAGCAATAAAATAGGCTTGATCAAAATGAACATGCATGGCAAGTGGCAAAAAATCTAAAAATGTGACAGGGCAATCAAAAATGCATTCACAAGTTGAAAAAGAAAACAACACACCAAGTCATGTGATTCAAACATAAGAAGCTATGACATTTGATGATGGGTTGAGCTTGCCAACACAAGTCAGTCAATTGCAATGGGTGAAAGATGCAGTTGTAGACATGGGGATTTCCCTCAACATCCTGAATGATGATGTTTCACTTTCTATGCCATCCCCTCCTCCTACCATTCCAAGTGGTATAGTTCATTACAATGAAAAATTGGAGGAATTTCATCTCAAAGCTAAAAATTTGGAACCATTAGAAAATTATGTAGAAGACATGCAAGAACAAATCGATAATGAAGAACCAAGAAAGTGAGTGAGTGGGTCATTAATTAATTTCCTAAATCTACCATTTGATAAGGTTGTTGAGAGAGTAGTTTATACAAGCAATGGAACTCTTAGGTTAAGCAAAAATTCACAAATTGTTACATCAAATGAGTACTTGCACTTGTTTGAACAACAAGAAGCATGAAAGAAGGATTTGGAGGAGATAAAATCAAGAAAAAAAAAACAAATAATGGATAGGAAGGTAAGCAAAATTCTTGAATAACAAAAGAGGGAATCAAAAAATTGGAAAGAGAGCTAGAAAGACAAAGAAAGGATTTGGAGAAGATCAAACAACATCAAGAAAAAGAGAAAACGAAGGAATGAGATAGACTTTAACAGGGGAAGGATAAGATTAAAAAGGAGATGCAGAAGCAAAGGTGATTAAGTAGTGGATAAAATCCTCTTCCTTCATAACATCCAATCATGTTGGATTTCTACAACATTTTCAATCGATAATATGCAAATGTCACTAATTTTCAACTCTGCAGTCTCACTTCTCCTACAAACCAAATGTAGTTTACTTCTTCAACGATAATGCATTTTCCTATATCATCAACCATGCATTCATAGGGCTTAAAAACCATGTGTTCTCCTTCAAGTCAAATGTAGTTTACTCATGCAAGCCATATGTTGTTTCCTTCAATAGGCACAATCAACGTGCCATACACACCCGCAAAAGATGAGACACCAATGCCCACTTTAAAAGAAGATAGTGAGAAACCACACAATCTTGAAGAAGTGTTCACCTTTCCATCACTAGTTTAATCTTGACATAATAATGTTTTTAGATGCAACGGTTTGATATTATCGTATTCATAGTAAGTACTAATAATTTTGTACAACATCATACAACTACCCGTACATTTTATAACTTTTATGTTCTATAAATTGAAAACTTGTCCAAGCTTATTTTAATATCGCCTATTTTTTCCATTTTAAGTAAAAAAATATTTTTTTCATTGGTTTGTCAGCTGCTAATGGTAATGGTGTAAGTCATAGCGATGCAGGTATTTGTATATGTACAAACACACACATACACATATAAATGTATGTATATTTACACATACATATATGTGTGCGTATATTTATGCATTTATATATGTATGTGTATGTGCATATATATTTAAACAACACACACACACACACACACACACACACACACACACACACACACACACACACACACACACACACACACACACACACACACACACACACACACACACACACATAGACATACACATACATATATACACACATGTATTTATGTTTAAACATACATAGATATACACATATAGATAGACACATACATATATACACATACACATATAGACATACACATATACATATACACATATACATCAAGTATCTAATCTTTTCCTAGTTCCAGGTCACCTACTCTTATTCTAGTTTTATAAAATAACTACATTATCAAGTCATTTTCATACATCAATTTGATTCCATTCACACATATCAAACTTCCCATCTATATATTTTGAGTTTCCTAACAACCCTCTTAAAAGCGTGATTTGAATTCACTAATTGTTTAATAAAATCAACTTTACAAGAATCCATTCATGATTTAAGAGATGAATAAATTTAAATCGTGTTAATCTTATAGGAAATGTATAGGAATACTTGAGGTATCACAACACAAGGTAGAGGACTTATATGTCATTCTTAATCCCCCTTAGAACAACAATGTTCAATAGCCATTGATGGATATTAATACTACTTTCCAGATTGAATTCATAGAAAGCTGGGAATCAAGGAACTAAGGTCGAGGTTCTAGCCCCAGTTTCATTGTATTACACTGAACCAATACATGTACTAATACCATTTTTTTGTGTTTCAACACAATGTTGCAAACAAGCAACTATAGGTGCAACCATAAATTGAGTAAAAAATGTGATCTTTATCCAGCTTCCAAAGAATTATAGTCCTAGCTATCAAAAAATAGCTTAGCACAAAATGAATGGGATGTGAATTTTCCATACTCATAGATGGATATCAACATAGCTTTCTATACTAATGCCAAGTAGTAAGTTCTGAAACAACAATGAAAGTTAAAAAAACAAACAAATTGGGAAAGAATATGAGGTATATCATAGTAATAGTAAGTAGGGGAAAGATCCCAATAGCCATGCACCTTAACTTTGGACATCGAATTAAGGTGTTATAACATCACATTAGACTTCAAAAAATTTACCCATTTTAATACATCATCTTAACTACTTATAACTAAGCTTTCAAGGTCTAACGCATTATACATTTTATGATATTAACAGTTGTATCACGACAAGTCATAAAACACACTTTTTAAACTAATTATCAAAACATAACCTTGAAAACACTATTTTATAATCCCAAAAGCACCAATAACTGAACATGAAAAAACTATTTACAAAATTATATATATATATATATATATATATATATATATATATATATATATATATATATATGTTCATATTTTAAAAATCCTTTTAGCATACTCTCCTCCTCTAACACAAATGAAATTAACCCAATTTATTTTTTACCTTCACCCAAATATAACTCAAAAACCCTAAAAACTAATCATTTTGGGGTTCATTTGGGGTTGAGCAACGGTCGCCATGCACCTCCCCCAGTGTTGTAGAATCTCCCAAAATAGCAAGGTAGGTTGTTTTTTGTTACGGATTTCCTTCTATGGACAACACTAATTATTGTGAAGGCATTATGTTTGAACTCATGCATATTTGGGATGTTGTTGGTCCAAAATGCTTCAAATCCATCACGTATGCATATTATAAGGGTGCAATAGGAACTTTTTGGGTCTACAATATAACCAAACATCAGAGTTTCATAAACATCGACCATTAGCTCGAAGATCTCCATTGTAAATAATAATATAGACCTTTGTTTTTACTCCTTCCTACCACCTCTTCTTTCCCCTATTTATTTACTTCAACACCCACAAACCCAAATTAATGAGACATAAAATATATCTCTTTTTATCATATCCCATATATTATTTTCTCCAATGTAATATATTTGGTTCGGATACCCTCTAAAATTTTAGAGTTCATGTGGCATGATGAGATTCCATTTCTTTTATTTATTTTAATTGGCAAGATACCTTTTGCTTGTTATGCTCTCATACTCATTCTACACCAAAACCCTTCATATATCCAATGAAGTGGTGACTTTTGCAATAGCACTATCCACCGAGAATCAATGTGGACATGGATGTAGACTTTCTTATTTTAGGTGGGGGTCAGTTTGTTGTGCCACATTACTTTATAGCATGCATGCTTTGTTTTGTCATAGGCGGCCATCCATGTGTGTAGCTTTACATCTTGCATGCACAAAATCTCATTTATTAAAGGAGACTTGTGGTGAAAGAAAAGACATATTTTGTGTCATCTTTAACGACTGTATTTTCATATTCATCAAGAATTTATTAACTAGCAAAAAGGTCACATCATTCCAAAATAATCATGTTTCAATCAAACTTATCACTAATCAAATCAAAAGCTGTACAAAGGTCAGTATGTTGTTGCCATGTGTTGACATGGTCAGTCGTGCACATACAAAATCTTTTACAGCTTGCACACTTTGTTTTATTATGGTCAATGGCCCATGTGTTTTATCATGGCCCACGTTGGTTTATTTTATCATGGTTGATTTGGCTTGCACACTTTATTTTATCATGGTCGACAGCCCATGTGCATTGATTTACAACTTGCATGACTTTATTTTGTCACTATTGACCACCCATGTGTGTGTTGCTTTACAGCTTGCATGAAAGAGAACTATGGGGAAGGAAATGACTAGTGTGTCTTCATTTTCAATGACTGTGTTTTCATATTTTCAAGCTATAGGGAATTTTATTAATTATCACGTCAAAATAATCATGTTTCAATTGGCCTTGTTCAGTTGTATGATAGTTATTGATCTAACAAAATTGCCATTCAATAGTCGAGATACTTAGGGGAAAGGTCCCAGTAGCTGCACATCCTAATTTTGGATAGTGAATTAATTTGTCATAACATCACATTAGATTTACAATTTGTATGACTTTGTTTTGTCACTGTCGACCATCCATTGATTTACAGCTTGCATGACTTTATTTTTTCATTGTTGACTACCCATGTGCATGTGTTGCTTTACAATTTGCATGAAAGAGAACTATGGGGAAGGAAATGACTAGTGTGTCTTCATCTTCAATAACTGTGTTTTCATCTTCCAAAGCTACAAATAATTTTATTAACTATCACGTCAAAATAATCATGTTTCAATCGGCCTTGTTCAATTGTACGATAGTTATTGATTCACATAAAAATAATTATGTGTTAATAAAGTCATGAATGACTAAAATGCAAAAGGGGGATGTATTAAAAGGTGTGGGAGAAGGGGGTCATTTACTAAACTAAATGTTAAGTATAAGGTTTTATACATTAAATTTATTTTAATAAATATAATAAATTAGGGTCACTTTTCTTATAATAGAGTTGGTCTCATAGTTGCATGGCTTATGATGTGGAAGATAATTTTTCAAAATCAAATTTGATTAGAACTTAGAATTTTCAAGGTCTCATTATTAAACCTAGAGATTTCAGGGCATAACATTTACAATTAATGTCTATTTTTGGTAAACATATAGTTATTTTTTAGGTTTTTGTGCCTTATGGATTGCTTCCTAATATTTCTAGGAGTCCTAGGTTTATCAAAATTGAAGTTCAAAAAATACTCATTTTGAACTCAAGGAAAAGTTGTGATTGGGGTAACATAGATTACATTGATGATATACACAAATTAAATGACCACTTTGAGTTAATTTCACATGCTCATCATCCCTCCCTCATCCCTAATCACTCCCCCCTCATTCCCCATTACCCCTAATCACTCTCTCTTCATTTCTCATTATCTCTAATCAATATATCATTGACCCTCACCATCCCTCATCATCTCTAATCACTCCCTCATGATCCCTAATCACTCACTCATTAACCATCAACATCCCTCATAATCCCTAATCATTCTCTCCTCATCCCTAATAATCCCTGATATCTCCCTCCTCATCCCTAATAATCCTTGATATCTCCCTCCTCATCCCCTATTATCCTTAATCACTCCCTCACCATCCTTCATCATTCCTATTCATTCCCTCACCATCTGTAGCCACTCCCTCATTGACCCTCATTATCCCTAATCACTCATTCATCATGCATCATCATCCTTAATCACTTGCACCTCATCCCTCATAATTCCTAATCACTCACTTATTGACCCTTACCATCCCTCATCATCTCTAATCACTCCCTCATCATCCCTAATCACTCCCGTATTGACCCTTACCATCCCTCATCATATCTAATCACTCCCTTATCATCCCTAATCACTCCCATATTGACCCTCACCATCCCTCATAATCCTTAATACCTCATTCATCATTATTCATCATCCCTAATAACTCCCCCCTCATCCTACATAATCCATAATCACTCCCTAATTAACCCTCACCATCCCTCATCATCTCTAACCACTCCCTCATTGTCCCTAATCACTCCCCCACTATCCCTAAAACTCCTTCATTGACCCTCACCATCGCTCATCATCCCTAATAGCTACTTCATATTCCATCATAATCCATAATAACTCACTCTTCATTTATCATAATCCTTAATCACTACCTCATTGACCCTTACCACCCCTAATCATATTTAGTCACTCCCTCATTATCCTTAATCACTCCCTCATTAACTCTCATCATCCCTCATCATCCATAATCACTTCTTCATTATCTCTGATTGATTGAGATGACTCTATAATTAAATTAGAGTCTAATTTAATTTTCCATCTCCCCTCCAATCTATATATAGTATATATTTATTTAACCCAACCATGCATGTTTGTGTTACCATGCCTATCTATTTGACCCTACCTACATCACTAGTCCCAATCATGCCAACTTGAACTACATGGGTAGGGTAGTGCTCTGATCTATCAACTACAATATTCTAAATGGGATAGTGCTTTAGTCTATCAATTATTTAATAAAAATGTTCCCCCCATTAATCAATCTTCTTGCCACATTTAAGGGATCAATTTTTTGTCTTCTTTGTCCCTGGGGTAGTAAAGTCCATCCAGGCATAAGGTGTTTTCCCTTTATCCTCTTTAAAACCTCATTTTTGGGTGTACTTACTTATATTTTATAGTTCACCCCACCCTTTAGGTGACCCTTTTCACATAACATGATTGGACTAAATGTGTATAGTTATAGTTGCACTATAGAATCACTAATGACATGACTCTATGTGTAACATGAATCTATGGGATGGGTAACACGAGTCATTAAAGGGTGACTCTATGGTATGGGTAACATGAGTAACTTAACTATATAAATAAAATGATTATATATTATGGGAACCATGAGTAATTAAATATGATATATGTGAATTTATATATATTATATATATGTAACATGTGTAAGGCTTGTTGTTTGACTTGATTTCTTCTATGGGTTGATTCCTTGCATCCTCTCCTTCAGTGTTTGGGTTGATTCTCAAATATTACACCCTAGAAGAGGGTGTTCAAGACTCTTTTATATTTGGGAAACATAGGAACACTTTGAGGTATGTCGGTATACCTATATTGTAAGCGAGCCTCTATATTTAAGGGCTAACTCCCTCTTGAAATACTTATCACCTAAACTAGTGTTTGCTTATGGGAAAAGAGATAAAATTTTGCATTAAAATAAACTAATCTAAGGGGGATATACACCAACATGACCTCCATATGACCATCATACTTCTTGCACTAAGAAATAAGGCATATAAATTAGTTTCCAAGTCCTAAAGGATTCTAACATGAATGTTTCAATATGAAGGTAAGATGCATGAAGGTTATCCAAGGTAAGTGTACCATAAGATAATTTTAGACACTAAGGCTCATTGTACACTTAAAATATAGACCCATACACTTGAAAACACTTTATATGACCTTCTAGAATAAGAACTATTACATAAACATGAGAGGGTAAGGGAAGCAAGGACAAAATATTATCACTTAAGCTCACCATACATCACCTTTCACACTTAGAAAAATGTTCATGAACTCAAAACCAAACTTCAATTTAATTTTCAAAGGAAAAGTAAAATGTCATTAGGGAGTGATTAGAGATGATGAGGGAGTTATTAGGGATGGTGAGGGTCAAAGAGGGAGTGATTAGGGATGGTGAGGGTTAATGAAGGAGTGATTAAGGGTGATAAGAGATGATAAAAGAGTGATTAGGGATGATGATGGATGATGAAGCGGTGATTAGGGATGGTGAAGGATGGTGAGGTTCAATGAGGGATTGATTAAGAATGATGATGGAGTGATTAGAGCTGATAAGGGATGGAGAGGGTCAATGAGGGAGAAAGTAGGAACACTGAGGGATGAGTATAGAGTGATTAGGGATGATGAGTGATGATGAAGCAGTGATTAGGGATAATGAGGGATGGTTATGGACAATGAGAGAGTGATTAGGGATGATTAAGGAATCATTAGGGATGATGAGGGATGGTTAGGCTCAATGAAGGAGTGATTAGGTATGATGAGGGAGTGTGTATAGATGATGAAGGATGGTGAAGTTAATGAGGGAGTGATTATGGACAATGAAGGATGAGGAGGGAGTCATTAACAATGATGACGGATGATGAGGAAATGATTAGGGATGATGAAAAATAGTGTTGGTCAATGATTATGGAGTGATTAAAGATGATGAGGGATAATTAGGAAGTGATTAGGGATAATGAGTAATGAGGAGAGAGTGATTAGGGTTAATGAGGGATGAAAAGGAAGTGATTATAGATGAGGAGGAATGATGAGCAAGTTAAATTAACATAAAATAGTCATTTGATGTGTGCAGGCACTCAATGTAACCTATGTTACTTGAATCACATCATTTTATCTTGAGTTCAAAGTTAGTTGGTTGTAAACTTAAATTTTTACAAACTTTAGACTTCTAGAATTGTTAGGAAGCCATCCAGAAGTCATAAAAACTTTAAAATGACTATATGTTTATCAAAATAAACATCAATTGAAAATGTTATGCCTTAAAATCCCTAGTTTCAATATTGAGACCCTAAAAATGTCTAAGTAATAACGAGATTAGATTTGAAAAACTATTTGCCACATCGTACAACTCTATCAAATATAGAGTGACCCTAATTTATTATATTTACTAAAATAGATTTAAAGTATGTGGCTTATACTTCAAATTTTTTCTCGTAATCACTCCATCATCCCTAATCACTCCCTCATCATCTCTAATCACTCCCTCATTGATCTTCATCATCCCTCATCATCTTTAATCACTCCCTCATTTACCCTCATCATCCCTAATTCATTGAAATTCATGAAATCTAATTCATTGCCTATGAGTCAACAAAGTTAAAAGATTATGAGCTTAATTATAGTACTTATGATTTATAGCTCACTACAATGGTACATGCTTTTAAAAAATGGAGAAATTATCTTTTTTTCCAAAATTTTAGGCTTATAACTTACTATCTAAGCTTGATGAACATATTCACTTAACTAAACATGAATGCTAGGTACAAGAAATGGATGGAAATTTTACCTGAGTATAATTTTAACATTAGATACATTAATGGGAAAGAGACTAAAGTGGTTGATGCACTCATCAAAAGGCCATATTCTCATTCCATATTAATTCTAAAAATATGCCATACACTCTCTCCATAATTTTGGCATGGATCACTATATAGATCTTTGAATCCCACTAGACAATCAAAGGATATCTATGAATTCCTTATCTGAGTGAAAGAGGATGAGTGAAATGAGAGTTTATTTGGTTCTTATTCGATTAATTAAAAATTTTAATTAGAAAATAAGCTAATTCAACACAAGTAGGAAATTATTATACCAATCATCAAGGTATTGGATGGAGTGATTAAAGATGAAGAGGGATAATTAGGGATTGAGTAGAGATGATGAGGGAGTCATTAGGGTTGATGAGGTATGGTGAGTGTTAATGAGGGAGTTATTATGGGTAATGAGGTATGAGGAAAGAATGATTAGAGATGATAAGTGATAATGAAGAAATGAGTAGGGATGATAAGGTATGGTGAAGGTCAATAAAGGAGTGATTAGGGATGATGCGAGAGAGATTATGAATAATGAGGATTGGTGAGTGTCAATAAGAGATTTATTAGGGAGGATGAGGGACAAGGAGAGAGTTATTAGGTATGATGAGGGATGATGAAGCATTGATTAAGGATGACGAGGGAGTGATTAGGTATGATTAGGGATGGTGAGAGTCAAATAGGGAGTGATTACATATTATAAAGAATGGTGAAGGTAAATGAGGGAGTGATTAGGGATAATTAAGGATGAGGAGGGAGTGATTAGGGATGATAAGGGATAGTGAGGATCAATGAAGGAGTGATTAGGGATGATGAGGGAGTGATTACTGATGATGAAATATAGTGAGGGTCAATAAGGAAGTGATTATGACAATGAGGAATGAGAAGAGAGTGATTAGGGGTGATGAGGGATGAGTATGAAGTGATTATGGATGGATGGATGATGAGCAAGTGAAATCAACACAGTGTGGTTGTTTGATGTGTGCAAGTTTTCAATGTGACCTATGTTTCCCTAGTCACACCACTTTGGATCAAGTTCAAAGTGATTGATTTTTAAAATTTAATTATGACAAACCTAGGACTCTTATAAATGCTAGGAATAAATCTAGAAGGCACAAAAACCCAAAAAAAAGATTATATGTTTACCAAAAATTGACATCAATTGTAAACTTTATGCCCTAAAATCCCCAGGTTCAATACTAAGACCCTAAACATGCCTAAATACTGACCAAATTAGATTTTAAAAAACTATTTTCCACATCATAAGGCATGCAGCTCTGAGACCTACTCTACCAGAAATAGAGTGACCCTAATTTATTATATTTACTAAAATAAATTTAAAGAATAAATGTAAACTTGTGCTTAACATTTAATTTATTAAATATCAACTTTAAGTAAATATTACCTTCTTATAGATGTTTTTGTGTTTTTGGGTTCAAATTAATAGGAACACATACATGTTCCTAATAACACATACACATTCCTCATAACACATACACATTCCTAATAATGCATACACATTATTAAAATTTGAATTCAAAAAATCAAGCCTTTTGGCTGGAAAATGGCTTGGATTCCCAGGCCAAAGGCTTGGACTTGTGAATCTGTAACCGAGTTTGAGAGTTTTGATAGAAAATAAGAAATTTTAACTTCCATATTCAAATACACTATGAATTTTAACAACAAAATTTCAAAAAATACTACAATGGCAATGAGCATGCTCTCTTCTTTCCAAATATATGATCTTTATAATTTTTAGACTATTTTAAGGGTTCATACCATGTTGATTTATAACACATGACCATCTATCTACTCTATTTTATTTAAAAAAAAAGAGTTCCCTTTAATATCTTAAATGTTTGACCTTGTTATACTTAACCATTTTAAAATCAAATAGTGTTTTGGAAACTAGACTCAAAATACTACAATTCATGTCTCATACCATCTTCAAATTTTGAGCGTAGCCATCTTAAATTATTTTTAGAATTTGATATTTCTAAAATTTCAAGAAAATCATGTCCATGGTTAGTATCCTTTTTGATCCCCAACTTTGTGCATTTACCCAAGTTTTGTATATGAATTGTAGACATATAATTGTTCTAAACAAGTCTTTGGGTGTTTGACAATATCCATATATTTATATATTTTAGAGATTATGTAGGGGAAATTTCTTAGGACAAAAGTCCCGATGAGCAAAGGTTGAATGAACACAAGGATGCTGAAGATAGAAAATATGAAGATAAAGGCCCCAAAAGATAAAGACCCAAAACAAATACCCCAAGATTAAAACTTGGTGATTTTCCTTGTTTGTTTTGAGCCAATCAAAATTGAGCTAGTGGATCATGATTGAATAATGCATGTCAATGTGGAGGAAAATGATCTAATGACATGTAGGGGTCAACAAAGTCAAAGGAAACTCTAGAGGACATGTGTCAAACTCTCGATGAGTATAACCAATAGTGTGATAGCATCATGAGCATCTGTGATGGCCTCATGAATTTCTTTTGGCAATTGTGAAAACATCAAAGTTAAGATCCAATAGATACTTATTGTTTATCACTTAAATTTGATGGTCATATGAAAGTCAAATATGTTCATGTAGATGTCAAATAATATGCATGAAGATGTCAAATTTAAGTCATAAAAGGTAATCATCCATTGGAGCTTAAATTTGGCAGTTACATGAATGCCATTAATGGTTATGTGGATTTCAAATGACGAGCATACAAATGATAAATTTAATCCATAGTAGACATCCAATGGAATTTGATCCTATAGATATAGCCCACATCCTTAGTAGAGGGATGTGGGTTACCATTCTCTTTGGGTGAAGAGTGAGAAACATGTCCTACTATAGTAGGGGGTGGCTTAGGAGATTCATTGGTATCTTTAGTATTTAGTGAATCACATTATAATTAAATAGAAGATGTGATGTTTTCATTAACATGTGCATCATTTGAAATAGAATCATGCATAAAAGTAGAAGTAACATTTTGTAATGCATTGTGTTTTAGAGGAGTGAGAGAAGATTTAGAAGCATGAGATGCATTTTCTTCTTCACTATATGCATTTTAATCTTCAAACCCTAACCTTGAATCATGTTTGATAAAATAATGTTTGAACTACTTGATGAAAGGGAGTTAGTGTGTAAAATGCACTAAACGTGTAATCCACACCCCTTGTGTAGGCACACTGCCTACATACCAATACTGTGAAGAGGGATCAAGCTATATGTAGTTTTCCCCCCTAATGTGCTTTGTGTAATAATGTAATGCAGATGAAAAAATTCCAAATTAAGAGTTATTGAGGTGGCTATGGATTGTTATGAGTGTTTTGAGTGTGTTTGCAGCTGTGTTGGGTGATTATATGCATATAATAGGGTGGTTTGCCTTAGAGCTTTGTTTGTATTCTTGCTTACTTTGTAAGATTTTATACCTCACCTTCTAAATAAGTTTTGGATGGGATTTTATAGGGAGCCATTGCTCATGGGTTAGATGTATTCATACTAGGCCGACATAATGAAGTATAAGAATTAGATAAAAGTGACCGTTTGGGCTCAAAATCCAAATGGATAAGAGCACAAAAAAAGAGACATTCTAGGGTTTGGTGCTATATTCTAGGTATGACACTCTTATCATATAGGATTAGAACCTAGGGGAATAGGATTGACCTAGGAAAAACATCCTGGCTAAGGTGGAATGATTGTTCAAAAGGTTTTAGATGGCTGGTAATGATGTAAAAAGTGTCTAGAAGGGTCACAAGAGCATGCAAAAAGGAGCTATGGAAAGGGTGTCACAATCCACACTCAAACTACCAATTTGGACATTTTATATGCCTACAAATACCAAATCCAAGTTAGATAAAGCAACATGGAATATACAATCCAATAATCATATTCAAAACATCGTGTTAATAAATTTGTACAACGAGATCACAATAAAAAAGTATAGATAATCAAGACAAGATAACAAGCTCAATATATAACTATAAGAGATACAATAAACTTGCACTATTAATTCCAACAAATAATCATTAAAATGTTTTTTTTTGCCTTCAAACCTTTGAATAAATCTACACTAAACCCTAAAAATTCTTCAATAAAGTAGTCATTTTTGTAATAACATTAAACATATTGAAAATTTTATACTACAAATTATATTTATGTGAACATAATAAAATTTCTAGCCTCTCTTTACCTATTTATCATTTAGATAATAAGTATAGTGGTTTTACTTTGATGGCTAATATTATAATAATGTTGAAACGTATGACTACTTTTCTCCTATATTTAATAATTTAAGTGTAAATGAATTTTTTTTATCATTTTTGTGTTTTGTACAATCTTTACTGCACCATGTGTGATTTACATCATATTGTGGGTTAGTCACCCCATAAAATCAATGATTTTGTGTTTTCACATTAAAAAATTAATATTTAGTGTTAACGTTGATGGCACAAAGTTAGCACATGGTCGATGTGACTAGGCATTTTTAGTTACATTGGGTTTGCACTATTTTTGTGCCATTAAAAAATTGATGTAAATTTATTTCTTTTTGTGCAACAAATGGAATTTAAAATAATTAAAATAATAATTAATTTAAAAAAAATTGTGTCAATTTTCCATTAAGTTTGTATTGACTATCTAAGAAAATTACACACACACACTCACACACAAATTTCTTATTTGGGGAAATTTCATGGTTATTTTTCTATAAAGAGGGTTGATTGAAGGAGGTTCTTCACACTCTGATTACAGCACACAAAACCCTTCTAAACTCTTCTACAAATCTTTATCCATTTTAGAAATATAATTCGAAGAAAGTGATGTTAGATTAAAAAAATAAAAATAGACAAAATTATTTCTAATAACCACATGCCCGCTCATAAAATATTTTACATCTTAAAACATTACATACCTACATTAATAAGAAAGCTTCCTTTCCATTAAGGGTTTTTATTATGCATTCAAAATATTTAACAAAATAAAAAATAAAACACCCAATATTTGATGTCAAATGACAGATTTACTCCCATATTTAAACCCAAACCATGTTTTCCTCTCTGTTAGGGAAGGATTCCAACCTAACACCTCAAATCCAATCATCATTAAATTATTTTTAGACCTCCCCTTCAACATCAATTAACATCCATCTTTCATTTACCAACATGCAAAATATAAAAACTCAGTCAAAATACAAAAACCAAAAAATATGCAACCCATTGCAAATCTACATTTAGAAGGTTAGAGGATATGAAAAAAATGATTCGATGATGATTGGAGGATATGCACAAAATGACCGATATAACTTTACCTTGATTTTAAACCCATGTTACTCCTCATCCTTCATATCTGCACATTGATCTTATCCTTCATCTTTTCTAACCAAACTCTAGGTCAGTAAAAATCTCATCAATCCTCCAACTTGTGCTTCAATGTTTTCCCTCATATGTTAATGTCTTGTATTAAATGTTAGGTGTTTGTGCAGTCATGTTAGGTTTTGACCTATCAATTGTTGTTAATGTTTTATTTTGTTATCTTTTCGAATGAAGATAACAAAAATGAGCTATATATGTATATGTATACACACACACATGCTTTATTTTGTTATCTTTTTTAATGAGGATAACAAAACTGAGTTATATATATGTATGCATGCATGTATGTATGTACACACACACACACACACACACACACACATGCTTTCAAGATATTTTTATACCATAATTTTTCACTATTCATTTTGGGATTTAACATTGCAATTGTACCACAAATGTGTTTCATAGAAAGAAATATTAGCAACACAACTTTGACCCAATTGGTGGCACTATGTGCACCAAATGTAGTAGTGACTTTTGTGTGTTTTCATTTTAAAAACACCATTGGCATATGTCACTATTTTATTGGAGTTATAAACCAATTAATAATACACAAGGTTAAATAATATACATACATAAATTTGAATCTAGAAAACACCATACGATGGAAAACACCACAACCATTAACACTAGATTTTTAGATGGAGTGCTTTCAATAAGAGCTCAAAATTATTCCACACCAAACTCTTAAATGTTTCAATAAAGTGTCATTTTTGTAACACATTAAGTACATTAATAATTTTTTACTTGACCTTGATATTTATGTGAACATAATAAAATGCCCACCCTCCCTTTACCTATTTGCCATGTTTTAGTAAACGTACACCAAAACCTACAAAATCTTTAATAAAGTAGTCATTTTTATAATAACATTCCCTCCAATTCCAAGTAAATCAATGAAAACTGAATTTCATTTTGTTTTAAACTTCATAAATACCTACAATGCATATGACACTCTCCAACGGTTTCATTATAATTCCTACAAACTAATTATTTCATTGCAGTAAAGAGAATAGATTTTGAGTTACAAAGTATATACATTCAAGCACAACACAAAGTAGAGTAGGATTCATAGTCTAACAATAAAACAACTTGGTAGGGATGTGCTTTCAACATCAATCCCGGGTTGGAAATAACTTAAATTTACTTTTACTAAATGTCAATTAACACTTGTTTTCATGTTTTAAGATACCCAAAACATTAATAACTGACATCTAGAACTTACGACATGTTATTAGAGTTTTTTCTAGGCTTCTTATTTATAGATTTCTTCTTTGACATACTTGAAAAATGGAAAGATAAATGAAACATATACATGGAAGTAAGAAATTTTAATTGAGGTACATCAAGATTCTAAGGTCACAGGAAGCATAAGAGTATTTCTCAACCTTCCAAAAGGAAAGTCAAAAAATATGGATGTATAGAATGAAGGTATTCAAAAGAGAAATTTGATCATTATTTATCATGATTCATAGGGTTAGTTATCATGAATATTAATTTTGAATTATAAAGGATTACAAAAAAACAACTTTTTGATGGTTGTAATGCTGAAATTGATGAAAGTTGAAAGTCCTAAAAAAGTTGTTTCCCAGATTTTGGGTCATTTCCTACTGTTCAAATTGGTATATGTCGACAAATAAATTTTTTGCTTCTCTTCAAAAGGGAATTTAAAGAACAGTTCTAGATTAGTACCTATGTTACTACAGATAAAAATGAGATATCACAACCACAACCACAATGCAATGGAAAATAGAGTTAGAAGGGTTGAACATAAAAAAACATGTGTGTGTGTGTGTGTGTGTGTGTGTGTGTGTGTGTGTGTGTGTGTGTGTGTGTGTGTGTGTGTGGAAAATGAGGTTATAAGGGTTGAAAATAAAAGTACAAACACTTTTTTTAAAATGGAAGGGACAATTTATTTTTTATTTTTTAAAATTGTACAGAATAAATATCTATAAATCTGATTCATAGCGTTAGTTATCATGAATATTAATTTTGAATTATAAGGGATTACAAAAAAACAACTTTTTGATGGCTATAATGCTGAAGTTGATGAAAGTTGAAAGTCCTAAAAAAGTTGTTTCCCAGATTTTGGGTCATTTCTTACTGTTCAAACTGGTATATGTTGCCCAATAAATTTTTTGCTTCCTTCAAAAGGGAATTTAAAGAACAGTTCTAGATTAGTACCTATGTTACTACAGATAAAAATGAGATATCACAACCACAACCACAATGCAATGGAAAACATAGTTAGAAGGGTTGAACATAAAAAAGTGTGTGTGTGTGTGTGTGTGTGTGTGTGTGTGTGTGTGTGTGTGTGTGTGTGTGTGTGTGTGGAAAACGAGGTTAGAAGGGTTGAAAATAAAATTACAAACATTATTTTTTAAATGGAAGGGACAATTTATTTTTTATTTTTTATAATTATACATAATAAATATCTATAAATCTTTAGTATTAAAAGTTATTATTTTTATTTATTTGTGCCAATTAAGGAAAGATAGGGCATCTCCCTCTTTTGAGATGTCAAACAGATCCATTCACCCTTTGGATATTAAAGAAAACAAATAACCAAATCAAATTAAAAATTAATTATACACTACCGGGTTCTAGCTATGTGACAACAACTGTGTAGTAATAGTAGGTTTGTTAATAGAAAGAACTAACTAATTGAATAAATGTGTTATAACATGCAATGCATTTGAATGTGTAATGTAAGTATCTGCTCACAAGTTTGCCACATTTTCCAAAGGTGAAATTTAATTTATTGCAACTGTCACCCATTTCACCTTCTCAATTGTGTGTGGTAGGCATTATTGGGCATTGTAAAGTTGCATGTATGTCAATAACTACCCATCTCTGCATTTTCTCAACCTATGCAAAATAAAAATTAGCTTGGCAAGATTGAGTTTTAGTATCATTAACTATATTGATGATGGATAACTATGACAAGAAAATTATAATTTAAAAAATTATTAGCACCATTTTTTAAGAAATTGATTTTGTTTAACAACTCTATCACTTTCAACTTCCACTGCATTTAACTTCTCCTTCAGCATTCCCACAAGGGCTTGGCACTTGTGTCCTTATTTGGAATGACATGAAAACTTCTTTATACATATTTGAAATGACATGCCACCCTATTTACCATGACATGACAAGCATGGGTCATCCCTATTCCAAATTTTTTAATTTTTAATAATCAGTGGAGGACGTCATTCAATCTAATATATTTGATGTCATGAGTTGGTAATTACTATTTAATTAATTGAATCATGACATTAAATTAGCATGGCATTCAATGAATGTTATGAATGACCATTGACATGAGGCTACTATTTTGCATCTATACTCTTGCACCCTTGTATCTTTTTACATGTCTCATGGGTGTAGTGGAGCATAAATACATAATGGCAGCCTCATGTCAATGGCCATTCATAAAATGCATTAAATTCCATTCTAATTAAATGTCATGCTTTATTTAATTAAATAGTAATTAAAAACTCATGACATCAGATATCTTAGATTGCATGACACCCTCTACTCATTATCAATAATTGAAATTAGCCATGATTATATAGAGATTGGGAATGAGGATGACCCATACTTTTCAAGTCATCGAAAAAGGGTGATGTGTCATTTCAAATATGTATAAAGGGGTTTTCATTTCATTCCAAATAAGGATGACATAAAGGGGTTTTCATGTCATTCCAAATGAGGATGCAACCCTTGCAAGAACATTGGAGGGGAAGTCAAAATGATGGATTTCCATTGACGTCTTGAATGATGATGTATGACTTTATATGCCATTTTAAGGTTAGGGCCAGGCCAAAAGTCATTTTAGTAAATGAGCTCTTCTTATAGAAGCCCACAAAGTAATTTTTTTATCTACCTTATATTTTTCAAATTTTGTACCCTTAAGTTTTGATCTTATGACAATACTAACCTCAAGAATAAAATTTTCAACCAAACCCTAACTATTCACTTGTACCAGAGTCACATAATACCTATCTATTATTGTAGCATAGAAATGTATACCAACAAGAGCACATCTACAATCATGCACTATTGATTATTCTTTGTATGACATTGACATATTCTTAATTAATATAAGAGGTATTAAGAATAATAACCAACTCTCTAGAAAATTCATTCATAGGATTTTTGTTAGTCCTTGAATTTCCTTATGTTTAGAGAAGCAATGAATGATAACAATTACAACAAAAGAGAATGAAAAACATAAAATTGATAAACTACCCATAGTTTGGACTTTAAAAAAATTAGACACACTACAATGAATTAGTTCCAGTAACAAAAAATTTCCAAGTCAGTTTGAATGTATGAATATTTTATTTTTATTTTAAAGTCGAGTTACTAAGCATCAAGCTCAAGCATTTCCCCATCCTTATTAGAACACCTAAACTCAAAACCTGGCTATGGAAAACCAATGATTGATCATGTAGACTAAAGTATATGGACTATTTTCTTGGCATCACCAATAATTTTTTAAAATATATAAGTGCTAAAAAGTTGTTGGTCTCTTCTACTTTACAACAAGATTAGATACACCTTATTTGATAAGCTATAGAAATCAAGACACATTAGGTAGTTTTTATGTGGATTACACACTAACAGATGTAATGAATGTTATTGTTGAATTATTCTTATCACAAATCAGCATGGAACAAAAGAAGAAATAGAAGAGTCGAGTGTGTAAGTCACGTATGGACCCAAAAAGAGGGGTGCAAAATTGATTGATGTTCCTAACTTTAAGGAGGATAATGATGCTATGAAACCAATACAATAAATTGTGTTAAATCCACCAAAAGAGCATCCACCAAATCCATCAAAATATATTGAGCATAATGTTAAAATTAATGGAAATAACACTAGTATATCAAAGAAAGTTACCTTCATGAAAGAGTGGATAGATGATCACATGAAACAAACAACATGGAATGTGGAGGAAAATGGACTATCCACAAGGACTGTTGCAACCAAGTGGGGTATCCCTCAAGGTACATGGGCAACTTAGTTGTGGGGTCTCACAACAACCTAGCGCAAGGGACCAAGAACCATTATAATAGATGAAAAAGAGATGGAAATTATGAAATGATGTAAATTCATGGTAGATGTGGGTCACGGGTTAGAAATTATATTAGTAATGGCTTATGTGGCACATATATGTGAAACAAGGCCTTCTCCTTTCGAGGATGGTTTTCTTGTTAAATCTTGGTGGGAAGAGTTTAAAAATAGGCATCTAGAGCTGTCCTTAAGGAATACATAAGGCATCGATCATGACAGAGTAGTCATGCTTAGGCCAAATATAGTTACAACATTTTATGACAAACCTAGAGAATATGTATAAAATAGAGCAATATGGACCACAAAAAATATGGAATTATGATGAAATAGGTGTCTAAGTTGGTATAAATTATAGGATGACGGTCCTTGCAAAGACAGGCAATAAGACTACACCACACACTCTTCAAAAAAGTAAAGAGAGGATTACCATTCTTTGTTGTGTTATTGTTGTAGGGTAGAGCATACCAGGTTTTTATCTTTTTAAATCACAAAAACAATTAGCAAACTATATTGTAAACTGTGAGCCTAGTACATGAATGGCAACCCAACCACATGCATGGATGACAAAGGAATTATTTTTGAATTAGCTACACCACTTTGCAAGATTAGTTATAGTTGGTGTGTCACCATTAAACACGCATCTTCTTATATTTTATGGCCATGGTATCCACGTGGCTTATGGCACAATCCATGAAGCACGAGCATTGGGAATAGATTTGATCACTCTACCTGCCCACACTAGCCATACGTTGTAACCACTAGATGCTAATTTATTTTCACCCTTCAAGACCTACTTTAAAGATGAGAGATTCAAATGGATGTCCAAGCACCACAACCTAGAAATAAGGAGATCTATATTGGTAACACTTAGCAACAAGCCTTTCAAAAGAGCTTTGACTCCATCTAATATTAAACCTAGATTTAGAAGAACTGGTATTTGGCCTTTCAATAGAGATGTACTTGCCAACGACATATGCCCTAGTGATGCATTTAATGTTAAGAAAGAAGACGAGGAAATAGTTGTGGAAAACATACCTTCGCTAGCTAGAGATGGAAAGGAATAAATCCATTAAATTTAGCAAGAAATTGAATAATTTGAAAGGACTAATCAAAATCAACAAGCAGGGGAAATCAATGTTGAGAAGGAAGAGGAAGAAAAAGTAGTCGAAAACATGGTTGCAATGCTTGGATATGGAAGAGAAGAAATCCAACAAATTCAACAAGAAATTAAAAAAATTGAGCAATCAAATAGGCTTGATCAAAATGAACATGCATGGCAAGTGATAGTAGATCTGAAAATGTACCCGAGGGCAATCAAAACTACATTCAAAAGTTGAAGAAGAAAATAACACACCAAGTCATGTGAGCCAAACATAAGAAGCTATGATAGTTGATGATGGGTTAAGCTTGCCAACACAAGTCAGTCAACTGCAATGGGTGAAAGATGCAGCTGTAGACATGGGGATTTCCCTCAACATCCTGAATGATGATGTTTCACTTTCTATGTCTTCCACTCCTCCTACCATTCCAAGTGGAATAGTTCATTACAATGCAAAATTGGAGAAATGTCATCTCAAAGCTACAAATTTGGAACCATTGGAAAATTATGTAGAAGACATGCAAGAACAAATCGATAATGAAGAACCAAGAAAGTGAGTGAGTGGGTCATTAATTAATTTCATAAATCTACCATTTGATAGGGTTGTTGAGAGAGCAGTTCATACAAGAAATGGAACTCTTAGGTTGAGCAAACAATCACAAATTGATACATCATATGAGTACTTGCACTTGTTTGAACAACAAGAAGCATGGAAGAAGGTTTTAGAGTAGATAAAATCAAGAAAAAAAGAACAAATAATGGAGAGGAAGGTAAATAAAATTCTTGAATAAGAAAAGAGGGAATAAAAAAACTATAAAGAGAGCTAGAAAGACAAAGAAAGGATTTGGAGAAGATGAAACAACATCAAGAAAAAGAGAAAAAGAAAGAATGGGATAGACTTCAATGGGAGAAGGATAAGATTGAAAAGGAGATGCAGAGGCAAAGGCGACTAAGTAGTGAAGAAAATCCTCTTCCATCACAATATCTAATCATGTTGGATTTCTACAACATTTTCAATCAACAATATGCAAATGTCACTAATTTTCAACCCTGCAATCCACTTCCCCTACAAACCAAATGCATTTTTCTTCTTCAACGACAATGCATTTTCCTGTATCATCAACCATGCATTCATAGGGTTTAAAAACCATGCATTCTCCTTCGAGTCAAATGTAGTTTACTCATGCAATCCATATGTTGTTTCCTTCATTACGCACAATCAATGTGCCATACACACCTGCAAAGGATGACACACCAATGCTCACTTTAAAAGAAGATAGTGAGAAACCACACATTCTTGAAGAAGAATTCACCTTTCCATCACTAGTTTAATCTTGGCATAGCAATGTTTTAAGATGCAATGGTTTGATACTATCGTATTAATAGTAAGTACTAAAAATTTTGTTCAACATCATACAACTACCCATATATTTTTTAAATTTTATGTTCTATAAATAGAAAACTTGTCCAAGCTTATTTTAATATCCCCTGTCTTTTCCATTTTAAGTAAAAAATATTTTTTTATTTGGTTTGTCAATGGTCAATGATAATGATGTAAGTAATAGTTACGTAGGTGTTTGTATATGTACAAACACACGCATACACATATAGATGTATGTATATTTACACATACATATATGTGTGTGTGTGTGTGTATTTATGCATGTATATATTTATGTGTATGTGCATATATGTTTAAACACACACACACACACACACACACACACACACACACACACATATACACATATAGACATACACATACATGTATGTATGTTTAAACATACATAGACATACACATATAGATTTACACATACACATGTAGACATACACATACATATATATAAATACACAAACTTATATAGATATATACACATACACATACATATATACATATAATTAAACATCAAAGTTTCACAATATACACACACACATAGACATGCAGATACATATATATACATATGTATGTATAAACATACATAGACATACACATATAGATATACACATACACACACATTATATATATATATATATATATATATATATATATATATATATATATATATATATATATATATAAAGATACATATATACACATACACATACATATATACATATAACTAAACATCAGAGTTTCACAAACATCAACCATTAGATAGAAAAGCTCCACTCTAAATAATAATATAGATCTTTTGTCCTTACTCCTTCCTACCTCCTCTTCTTTCCCCTATTTATTTACTTCAACACCCACCAACCCAAATTATTGAAAGATAAAATATATCTCTTTTTGTCAAAGCCAATGTATTTTTTTTCCAATATAATATATTTGGTTTGGATACCCTCTGAATAATTTTAAATTTCATGTGGCATGATGAGATTCCATTTCTTTTCTTTATTTTAATTGGCAAGATACCTTTTTCTTGTTATGCTCTCATAATCATTCTACACCAAAACTCTTCATATATCCAATGAAGTGGTGGCTTTTGCTATAGCACTATCCACCGAGAATCAATGTGGACATGGATGTAGACTTTTTATTTTAGGTGGGGGTCAGTCTGTTGTGCCACATTACTTTATAGCGTGCATGCTTTGTTTTGTCATAGTCGGCCATCCATGTGCGTAGCTTTACAGCTTGCATGCACAAAATCTCATTTATTAAAGGAGACTTATGGTGAAAGAAAAGACATATTTTGTGTCATCTTTAACAACTATATTTTCATATTCATCAGGAATTTATTAACTAGCGGAAAGGTCACATCATTCCAAAATAATCATGTTTCAATCGACCTTATCACTAACCAAATCAAAAGTTGTACGAAGGTCAATCTGTTGTTCCCATGTGTTGACATGTTTGGTCGTGCCCATTTACTGGCCTTTACAGCTTACACGTATAAAATATTTTACAAAAAGAGATCTATGCCAACTTATTATGACTATCATGCTTAAAATAATCAATTTTTGCTAGTCAGGGTTAAATTTGAAATGGCCTCAACCTTCGTCTTTATCACTGTATTTTCGTTTAAGAATTTTTATTCATTATCATTCCAAAATAATTAATTTTGGATGGTTAAGCCTAAACTAAAAGTTAAAGTTGTATTTATAATTACTGATTCAAAATTATTATTCAAGAGATAGGACACTTCATTTTTTAAAAAGAAAAGATAAAAAGAGTATATATATTTATTATAATATTTGATAATTTTTAGTTGGTATTTAAATTTTTTGGTTGATAATATATATAGTTATTCTTTCATATATGAGGATAATTGTCACATTAAATATGCATAACACAATATACTTTGTTAACACATCTACCTAATAAATATAACACACACAAATAAACCCCTTGAATGTTAGATTAGGTGATTTGATATAAGAGAAGAAGTCTTAATATCATAAGTATAGGTCTCAATAATTAAGCCTAATGAGATACCAATTTATAATGGAAGAAAATAATAATGATAAATTTGTTGCAGTAGATGATGGTTAAATATAATCAAGTCTCCAATGAAATGAATCAGATGTTGGGGAATAAAGCAAATACTAAAATTAATAATCAAGTCTCCAATGAAATTTATAACATGGTATTAATACCCCACTCATTTTCATAAAATAATATTTGCATGAAACTTAAACAAAAACTTGCTATTCCTTGATTAAACATAGTCGATTAGACAAGTGACCAAGATAATAATACTCACTACAATAAAGAAAATTTGAAAGCATGGTCAAGGAAAAACATGGTCCAAAAAACATGTTTCTCACTAATCACGAAGAATAAGGAATTAGAAAAGAAAAAACTTCCATGAATATGGTTATGTTAACAAGACTGACTATATCTTAATGTGCTATTTAATCTAAATGCATGGGTAACTATCTTTTCTATATGCCCATTATGCACCACAACCCTTCATATCTCCAATAAAGTGGTGGCATTTGCAATTGCATCATCCATGGTAAATTGACAATTTTCTACCACTCACGTCATCCATTGAGAATCAATGCAAAAATGAATGCAAACTGTATTATTTCAAGTGGGGGTCAGTATGCCATGCCACATTATTTTACAGCTTGCATACTTTATTTTGTTATGGTCAGTGGCCCATGTGTTTTGTCATGGCCCATGTTGGTTTATTTTATCATAGTTGATCTGGCTTGCATGCTTTGTTTTGTCATGGTTGATGACCCATGTGCATTGATTTACAACTTGCATGACTTTATTTTGTCACTGTCGACCACCCATGTGTGTGTGTGTTGCTTTACAACTTGCATGAAAGAGAACTATGGGGAAGGAAACGACTAGTGTGCCTTCGTCTTCAATAGTCAAGAAACTTAGGGAAAAGGTCTCAGTTGTTGCACATCCTAATTTTGGATAGAAAATTAATTTGTCATAACATCACATTAGATTTACAATTTGTATGACTTTGTTTTGTCATTGTCAACTGCCCATTGATTTACAGTTTGTATGACTTTACTTTGTCATTATCGACTACCCATGTGTGTGTGTTGCTTTATAGCGTGCATGAAAGAGAACTATGTGGAAGGAAATGACAATTATGTCTTCATCTTCAATGACTGTATTTTCATCTTCTGAAGCTACAGGGAATTTTATTAACTATCACATCAAAATAATCATGTCAAAATAATTGTGTTAATAAAGTCATGAATGGCTAAAATACAAAAGGGGGATGTATCAAAAGGTGTGGGGGAAGGGGGTAATTTACTAAACTAAATGTTAAGTATAAGGTTATATACTTTAAATTTATTTTAATAAATATAATAAATTAGGGTCACTCTCCATATAATAGAGTTGGTCTCACAGTTGCATGCCTTATGATGTGGAAGATCATTTTTCAAAATCTAATTTGATTAGAACTTAGACGTTTTCAAGGTCTCATTGTTGAACCTAGGAATTTTAGGGCATAGCTTTACAATTGATGTCTATTTTTGATAAATATATAGTCATTTTTAGGTTTTTGTGCCTTTTGGATTGTTTCATAATTTTTTTATGAGTGTTAGGTTTATCAAAATTGAAGTTTAAAAACTACTCACTTTGAACTCAAGGCAAATTTGTGTGATTGGGGTAACATAGATTACATTGATGATCTACACAAATTAAATGACCACTTTGTATTAGTTTCACATGCTCATCATCCCTCCCTCATCCCTAATCATTTCCTCCTCATCCCCCATTACCCCTAATCACTCTCTCTTCATTCTTCATTATCTCTAATCACTCTATCATTGACCCTCACCATCCCTCATCATCTCTAATCACTCCCTCATGATCCTTAATCACTCACTCATTGACCATCAACATCCCTAATAATCCTTGATATCTCCCTCCTCATCCCTAATAATCCCTTATATCTCCCTCCTAATCCCCTATTATCCTTAATCACTCCCTCACCATCCTTCATCATTCCTATTCACTCCCTCACCATCTGTAATCACTCCCTCATTGACCCTCATTATTCCTAATCACTCATCCATAATTCATCATCATCTTTAATAACTTCCACCTCATCCCTCGTAATCCTTAACCACTCACTTATTTACCCTTACCATCCCTCCTTATCTCTAATCACTCCCTCATCATTCCTAATCACTCCCATATTGAGCCCTACCATCCCTCATCATCTCTATTCACTCCCTTATCATCCCTAATTACTCCCATATTGACCCTCACCATCCCTCATAATCCCTAATCCCTCATTCATCATTGTTTGTCATCCCTAATAATTCCCCCCTCATCCTACATAATCCATAATCACTCCTTGATTAACCCTCACCATCCCTCATTATCTCTAATCACTCCCTGACTATCCCTAATCACGCCATTGACCCTCACCATCCCTCATCATCCCTAATAACTGCTTCATATTCCATCATAATCCATAATAACTCACTCTTCATTTATCATAATCCCTAATCACTACCTCATTGATCCTCACCATCCCTAATCATATTGAATCACTCCCTCATTAACTCTCACCATCCCTCATCATCCATAATCACTTCTTCATTATCCCTAATTGATTGAGATGACTATCTCTAATTTTATTTTCCATTTCCCCTCCAATCCATACATAGTATCTATTTATTCAACCCAAACATGCATGTTTATGTTACCATGGCTATGTATTTGACCGTGCCTACATCACTAGTCCCAATCAGGCCAACTTGAACTAAATGGGTAGGGTAGTGCTCTGGTCTATCAACTGCAATATTCTATATGGGATAGTGCTTTGGTATATCAATTATTTAATAAAATCTTCCCCCCATTAATCAATCCCTTGGCCAATATTCAGGGGATATATGTTATGTCTTCTTTGTCCTTGGGGTAGTAAAGTCTAACCAGGCATAAGGTGTTTTCTCTCTATCCTCTTTAAAACCTCACTTTTGGGTGTACTTACTTATATTTTATAGTTCACCCCACCCTTTAGGTAACCCTTTTCACATAACATGATTGGACTAAATGCGTATAGTTATAGTTGCACTATAGAATCACTTATGACATGGCTCTATGGGTAACAAGAATCTATGGGATGGGTAACACGAGTCATTAAAGGGCGACTCTATGGTATAAGTGACATGAGTAAATTAACTTATACATAAAATGATTATATAGTATGGGAAACATGAGAAATTAAATATGATAAATGTGAATTTATATATATTATGAATATGTAACATGAGTGTAAGGCTTGTTGTTTGACTTGATTTATTCTATGGGTTGATTCCCTACATCCTCTCCTTGAGTGTTTGGGTCAATTCTCAAATCTTACACCCTATAATAGGGTGTTCAAGCCTCTTTTATATTTTGGAAACATAAGAACACTTTAAGGTATATGGCTGTACCTATATTGTAAGTGAGCCTCTAGATTTAAGGGGTAACTCCCTCTTGACATACTTATCACCTAAACTAGTGTTTGCTTAGGGGAAAGAGATAAAAGTTTTGATTGAAATAAAATACTCTAAGGGGGTGATACACCAAGATGAATTACATATGATTATCATACTTATTTCACTAAGAGACAAGGCATGCAAACTAGTGTCCAAGTCCTAAAGGATTCTAACATGAATGTTTCAATATGAAGGTGAGATGCATGATGTTTATCCAAGGTAAGTGAACCATAAGATATTTTTTGACACTAAGGCTCATTACACACTTAAAATATATACCCATACACTTGACAAAACTTCATATGACCTTCTAGAATAAGTACTATTGCATAAACATGAGAGGGTAAGGGAAGTAATGATAGAATATTATCACTTAACCTCATCATACATCACTTTTCACACTTATACGAATGTTCATGAACTCAAAACCAAAGTTTAATTTATTGTTCAAAGGCAAAATACAATGTCATTCCAACAAGGCTTTGCCATACATAGAGTGGAATTAGCTTACAAGAGCTAAAATGGCCACTACTTATAGAACTTGAGAGAGAAGTGAGAAGAGAGAAGTCCAAGAGTCATAAGAACACTTGGCAAGATGAGATGAAGAGTTACACATGTAGGAAAATGAAGTGTGAGATGGACCATGTAAGGTCTGATGGGACAAATGTCCTTCCAAGGCATAAACTCATGAAATGTGGCATAGAACATCTTTTACTTACTCAAAAAGCTATCTTCATCATTTGGCCATTTTATTACGCCCCATCACTGAATGGGAATAGATATCATGATTGCACTAAGAGATAAAAATACATTGTATTTCTGATGAGGTCATTTATATAGACTAATATAAAGAGATCCCTGTCATTATAGGATTAATGTTCATCATGAACCCTCCATGATTGTGTTGAACCTATTTCATGTGCTTTCCTGGGACTATAGGGTTTATGAGGTGGTCTTGACTGAGATTTAATGGTGACATATGAATTTGAAGTATTTGATTTGGTAACCCAAATTTTATTTTGATATCATGTTTATACATTCTCATGCTTGGTTCCAAAAAATCTTTCTATATGACCTTTCTATCTATGTGACATCTCCTTGCCATGCTATTTATTTAATTTTAAAATATGACCATTATCACTTCAGACATGTGTCTTCATCTTGTGTCTCTTTAGACATGATCAAATCCACTCTATCAATCTCCCAGAAGGTCTCCTATCCTTGAATTTCAATGTTGGTCATTGATCTTTAATCTGAGCTTCTTATATTATGACACTTGGCAACCCTGCATGCCTTCTATGTACCATAATATTAGTCTCTATTCAATTAATGCTCTTATGCCATGTGGAACCATCATGTTCAATCTTAGGATCCTTTGACCTTTTAACTTTGTGCTCATTATTATATCTCCATCTGCATGCTAAAACACATGTCATTGTTCTTTTTTAACTTATTGACTCCAGTCTTCAATACATATTGTCAATCAAAATTTATACATAAGAATACACAATGTTGATCTTGATATGGAGGACTTTGACTTATTGACTTTAAGTGATCACCCACATGCCATTGATCTTTGATTTGAGCTTTTGAGATTTTGCCACTTGGAAGCTCCACATTTAATTCATGCCTAAGCCTTATAAACGTCTATAACTTGATGCAATTGTGAATTCAATCGTAGAATATATCTACATAGTCCATCTTAGATAGGGGTATATAGGGGTTTCAAGTATATTAACTTCACTTTAAGGGTTTCATAGACTTTATGATCATTTCTATCATCATTAAATACCATCCTCTTGATCCGATAACTTCCATCATGCTTGAAACTTGTTATGTAATTCATACAAGTTACTTAACAGTCCTTTGATGATAGAGTAAACATACATAGAACTTTTAACCCTGGTGTTTCCTTGGAAACAACCTACCAATATGTATGCATTCTTATACTAATTATTTTTATTCTTACCTCCATACTTCATCTTGATATGTTCTTTACATTAATAGACAGTCACTTGAACTAATTCATATGGTATCCCTTTTGACACTCCTTTCAAAATCACAACTTCTGCCCTTACTCCAAAACTTGAACATAGGTCCACTATAGATGAAAACAAATCCCATTATTGGTTTTTATATAGTCATAATCTCAATAAATATAAACTAAGTAAAAGTTTTGTATGTAGGTCAATTTTGGCCAACACCAACCAAAAACCTACTAACTAGTTTCATGTGCATGGTGGAGCGATGGAAGAGCAAAATGGTTTTGGCCTATTTTGGAAATTCCAAAGCATGTCAAGCATGGAAATGAGTTCAAGGAAGTTGAGTATCCATCCCAAAACCTTTTCCCACATACCACTCTCTCTCATAGGCTTTACACCTCTTAAAACTCCTTGTATGACATAAGGACTTGATTAAACCATAACCAAGGCTAAAATCATATAAAATGACATCAAATAGACTATAACATACCCTATGACAATATACTAGGTCCCTAATAAAAAAATTTATTATAAGGGGTTGACCCATTTTGACTTGTGATAAAAATGGTCAATAGGTCATCTCTATTTATTTGGGATATGAGCCTCCCATATAAATAAATCTCTCTTTCTATCCATATTATTGTATACTATCTACTTGTACATAGACATATATACATTAGGGGAGAAACTAGAGGGACTAAAGGAAAAGGTCTCTAGGTAAAGGGGTTCATAACGCTCCATCCTATGCCTTAATTCTCAATCTATTACTCACTAAGTGGGCTATGTTCTACTAGGCCCATATATAGATAGGGAACTCCCTAGGGAGAGGAAGATGATAGAGTTTATGGGTAGTGACTATAATTACACTACAATATAGGGTTATGATAAAGGTTATTTCATTATTCTAAGTGTGTTTTAGTGGGAAGAGTGGCTATATAGCGTGTAATATGCCCATCTATCTCATAATGAGGTCATTTTGAGTAATTAGCAGTATTCTAGATAGATGGGTAGTTGTTCACTTGGCTATTATCAATTGAGGGGGGGAAGAGAAAGATAAAATGTGTGAGTGTTTAGAGAGATAAGGGTTGATAAGTATATATATATATATATATATATATATATATATATATATATATATATATATATATTAGGGATAGTATTTTATGGATTGAGGGTGGTATCTAGTTATTACGTGAAGCAAAGTTAAATATCAAAAGGCAAACTTCTCTTGACCTACTCCTTGGCATAGGTGAAGTAGGTATGGAGATATTCTAGTGCCTTATAGGTAGGGAAAGTCTATCTATCTATGTATAAATCTGGTCTACTATGAACATACAATCATCTATGGGGTTAGTATTAGAATTATTAACTAGTCTCTAGTTGCCCCTATATATAGATATAAATTTGGATTCTCAATTATGGGATTGGGATTCTTAGATGCCCAAATCCCAATATCTATATGTAACACAATTTCATCCCACCCTTTATTTGATTTCTTTATTATTTATTCTAGTCTAGGCCTCTGGATACACACTCTCTCCACAATATGTACATGGATCACAATATATATTTTTGAATCCCACTAGATAATTAGATTATATCTCTAAGTTCCTTATTTGAGTGAAAGAAGATGATTGAAAGAAGAGTTTATTTGGTCCTTATTTGAGTGAGTAAAATTTAGAATTGGATAATAAGCCAATCATTCACAAGCAAGAATCTACTATACTCACCATTATAGGATTGGACAAAGTGATTAAGGATGAGGAGGTACAAGGAGGGAGTGAGTAGAGATGGTGAGGGAGTCAATATAGATGGTGAGGGTCAAAGAGGGGTTGATTAGGGATGTTGAGGGTCAATGAGGGAGTGATTAAAGGTAATAAGACATGATAAAGGAGTGATTAGGGATGATGATGGATGATGAAGTGGTGATTAAGGATGGTGAATGATGGTGAGGGTCAACGAAGGAGTGATTAAGAATGATGAGGGAGTGATTAGAGATGATGAGGGAAGATGAGAGTTAATAAGGGATTAAGTAAGAACATTGACGGATGAGTATGGAGTGATTAGGGATGATGACTGATGATGAAGCATTGATTAGGGATGATGAGGGATGGTGATGTTAATGAGAGAGTGATTAGGGATAAATAAGGAATGATTAAGGATGGTGGGGGTCAATGAAAGAGTGATTAGGGATGATGAGGGAGTGATTATAGATGATGAGGGATGTTGAGGTCAGTGAGGGAGTGATTGGAGATGATGAGGGATGAGGAGAGATGATGAGGGATGAGGAGATATGATGAGGGATGAGGAGAGATGATGAGGGCTAATGAGGTTTGATGAAGTAATGATTAGGGATGAAAAATAGTGAGGGTCAATGATCATGGAGTGATTAAATATGATGATGGAGTGATTAAAGATGATGAGGGATAATTAGGGAGTGATTAGGGACAATAAGGAATGAGGAGAGAGTGATTAGGGTTAATGAGGAATGAAAAGGAAGTGATTATGGATGAGGAGGGATGATGACCAAGTGAAATTAACATGAACTAATCATTTGATGTGTGTAGGTGATCAATGTGACCTATGTTACTTGAATCACACCACTTTATCTTGATTTTAAAGCGACTGTCTTGTAAACTTTAATTTTTACAAACTTTGGACTTTTAGAAATCTCATGAAGCCATTCAAAGTCATAAAAACTTAAAATGACTATATATTTATCAAAATTGGACATCGATTTCAAATGTTATGACTTGAAATCCCTAAGTTCAATAATGAGACTCTAGAAATGTCTATGTACTAACTAGATTGGATTTTGAAAAACTATCTTTCACATTAGCATGAAGCTGTGAGACCAACTCTATCAAATGTAGAGTGGCCCTAATTTATTATATTTAATAAAATAAATTTAAAGCATAATGCTTATACTTTAAATTTAGAATCATAATCACTCCATCATCCATAATCACTCCCTGATTGATCCTCATCATCCTTAATCACTCCCTCATTGACCCTCACCCTCCTTCATCATCCCTAATTCATTAAAAATCATGAAATCTAATTCATTGCCTATGAGTCAACAAAGTTCAAAGATCATGAGTGTAATTATAGTACTTATGATTTAGAGATCACTATAGTGGTGCATGCTTTTAAAACATGGAGACATTATCTTTTTGTCCAAAATTTTAGGCTTATAACTTACCATCTAACCTTGATACACATATTCACTCAACCAAACATGAATGCTAGGTACAAGCGATGGATGGAATTTTTACCTGAGTATAATTTTGACATTAGTTAAATTAATGGGAAAGAGACTAAAGTGGTTAATGTACTCATCAAAAGGCCACATTTTCACTCCATATGAGTTCTAAAAAGATGCCATACACTCTCTTTACAATTTGGGCATGGATCATTATATAGATATTTGAATCCCACCAAAAAATTAGATGATATCTATGAGTTCCTTATTTGAGTGAAAGAAGATGAGTGAAATAAGAATTCATTTGGACCTTATTTGATTAATTAAAATTTGGAATTGGAAAATAAGCTAGTCTGACATAAGAAAGAAGTTACTGTACCAATCATGAAGGTATTGAATGGAGTGATTAAAGGTAAAAAGGGATAAGGAGGGATTGAGTAGAGATGATGAGGGAGTCATTAGGGATGATGAGATATGGTGAGTGTTAATGAGGGAGTAATTATGGGTAATGAGGAATGAGGAAGGAGTGATTAGAGATGATGAATCAATGATTAGGGATGATGAGCTATGGTGAGGTCAATAAAGAAGTAATTAGCGGATGATGAGGTATGGTGAGGGTCAATAAAGAAGTGATTTGGGATGATGAGAGAGAGATTATAAATATGAGGAATGGTGAGTGTGAATAAGGGATTTATTAGGGAGGATGAAGGACAAGGAAGGAGTGATTAGGTATTATGAGGGATGATGAAACAATGATTAAAGAGGATGAGGGATGGTGAGAGTCAATTAGGGAGTGATTAGGGATGATGAGCGAGTGATTATAAATTATGAGGTATGGTTAGGGTCAATGAGGGAGTGATTAGAGATAATTAGGGATGAGGAGGGAGTGATTAAAGATGATAAAGGATAGTGAAGATCAATGAAGGAGTAATTAGAAATGATGAGAGAGTGATTAGAGATGATGAAGGATAGTGAGGGTCAATAAGTGAGTGATTAAGATAATAAAGAATGAGGAGAGAGTGACTGGGGGTGATGAAGGATTATTATGAAGTGATTAGAGATGAAGGAGGGATGATGAGCAAGTGAAATTAACATAAAGTGGGTTTTGGATGTGTGCAGGTCTTCAATGTGACCTATGTTGCCTCAATCACATCACTTTGGATTAAGCTCAAAGTGATTGGTTTACAAAATTCAATTATAACAAACCTAAGAGTCCTATAAATGTTAGGAAGCAATCTAGAAGAGACAAAAACGTAAGAAATGATTATATGTTTACCAAAATTGGACATCAATTGCAAACATTATGCCCTAAAATCCCTAGGTTCAATACTAAGACCCTAAAAATGTCTAAATATTAACCAGATTAGATTTTGAAAAACTATTTTTCACATCGTAAGGCTTGCAGCTATGAGACTAACTCTATCAGATACAGAGTGACCCTAATTTATTATATTTACTAAAATAAATTTAAAGAATAAATGTAAACTTATACTTAACATTTATTTTAGTAAATATCAACTTTGAGTAAATATTACTTTCCTCTAGATGTTTTTGTGTTTTTGGGTGCAAATTAATAGGAACACATAATGTTCCTAATAACACAAATGTGTTCCTAATAACACATATGCATTCCTCATAACACATACACATTCCTAGTAATGCATACATATTACTAAAACTTGAATTAAAAAAATCAAGCCTTTTGGCTTGAAAATGGCTTGAATTCCCAAGCCAAAGGATTGGACCTATCAATCTACAACCGCCAACTGCGTCTGAGAGTTTTGATAGAAAATAATAAATTTTAACTTCTATCTTCAAATACACTATGAATTTTAACAACAAAATTTAAAAAATACTACAATGGCAATGAGCATGCTCTCCTCTTTCTAAATATATGATTTTTATAATTTGTAAACTATTTTAAGGGTTCATGCCATTTTGACTTATAACACACGACCATCTATCTACTCTATTTTCTTTAAAAAAAAAGAGTTCCCTTTCAAATTTTAGATTTTTGACCTAGTTATACTTAATCATTTTAAAAATAAAATTGTGTTTTGGAAACTAGGCTCGAAATACTACAATTCATGTTCTTATACCATTTTCAAATTTTGAGTGTAGCCATCTCAAATTATCTATAAAATTTGAGATTTCTAAAATTTCAAGAAAATCATGTCCATGGGTAATCCTCTTTTTGACCCCCAACTTTGTGCATTTACCCAAGTTATGTATATGAATTGTATACATAGAATTGTTCTAAACAAGTCATATGGGTGTTCAACAATATCCATATATCTATATATTTTACAATCCACAGAAGGAAAGTTTTACAAAATTTCATATTTTCTTTATTGATGTAATGAAATTATGTAGTAAAAATGTTTATGTAGACCAGATATATAAATAATTGAATATATAATCATTTTTTGTGTTTTATATCACTGTATAATATCATCAAATGTATTAAAATTAAAATTAAAATTTTATCATTATATGGCATGTCAAAATATAATAGCATGTCCTACTTTTTGTATAACAAGGTCACATACACTTCCAATATCTCTTCCAAATAACTTGAGTTTATTTCTAGTTAATATTAACATATCATATGTGCTATAACTTATATATAAAAATAAATAGTGAATCCACATTTTTCCAATAACTTTAAATTTCTTAAATTATTTTTGAAAATTTATTTATTGTTAATTTTTCAAATGTTATTTTTCTACTAATGGGATGTAATATTAATCTTTGACCCTTAATGTAGTTGTTATTAGTCATTTTAATGCTATTTTCATAATCACGATTTGAATAAATTATAAATTGTGAATAAGAAAAAGTCATTGAACTACTTAAGAGCAAAAATATCATTAAAAAAAAATGAAAAAAAGAGCCAGTAAGAAGCATGTATAGAACTGAAAAAAATATTGTATACTTTGGAATGGGATTCGTTGATTCTATTTTCAATGGAAATGAATAATTTGGTGTTCAATGTCTTACAAGATGGGTAGTAAATTTGTTTTTCAATGGAAATGTTTTTCTAAGCCATGGTCTCCATTTCCTGTAAGAGTGAGAAAAGTATACAAGTCAAATCAAATACTGATCGATGTAGGTTTAAAGCTGCAAAGATTAATAGTTCCATATTTAGGCACTTTAATATGAACCAAAAAAATAATCGTTTGGCTTTACTATATTTCAATATTTGTATGCAACAAGGTCATATTAAAATAGAGGATGAATAGTTTCTGAAAGGCCTAGATTTACTTTCTATATATACTGGTGTATGGCATTTGACTAACTTTGTATTCAATATCACCCTAGAAAAACAAACCCAAGCATGATCTTTTTAACAAAAATAAAGTAGCCATTAATTTCTAAGTATGAGATTCACTAAGTTATTAATTTCTTATGCATAATAAAATCAACGATGTGATCTTGTTTGGACACATGCAAGTTTCGTAGTTTAAGTTAGCACTAAAGTCCTTACCTGATACTAAGGAAACATAATATACGAAGGATTCTTCAAAGTAATCAAGATCTGGTTTGCGATGTTTTGTCAAAATCTAGAAAAATGTATAGTTAAAATAAGAAGCAAATCCTTAAAATCCTAAACCATGAATGCATTGAAAATTACTACAAGAAGTATCTTAGATGTGCCTAACACATCGTTGTGGATGTTTTTTTTAAGTAATTTTTAAAAAGCAACAATGAAAAAAATATTACAATCCTAGTTACAGGTTAAAAATAAAAGGTTAATAAGCATGACGTAAGATTAAAAAACAATAATTCAAAGAGGGGAAAAAATAATGTGGATGCATAAATATTAACTTGTGCTCACTAGTCTAAAATACATAGTATACTATTTTTAAGATCTGTTACAAATAATATGGTATTGATATGTATACACAAGGGAAAAAATAGCGAGAAGAAAAAATTGTGCCAATGAACCAAGTTAAAAAAATAGAAACAAACTATTTATTTTGCAAAGAACGCTATAGAATCTTTCTCCCAACTTCTTTTTATCTGTTTTATCATCTTATGTTTTGGAGCAATAAAAAATTGTGCATTCTTTGTTAATGCAAAGTTTTGCTAGACAAATCAATATATCAGATGTTTTAAAAATCGACAGAGTTGTTTAATCAGAATGTAATTAAAAGAACAAATGGTTGTAAACCATACAGTACTAAGGCAAAGGAGCACATGTAAATAACTAGACGAGTAAAATGAGTCATAGGAACATTTCAGTATGTGTATATGGACATTCCATATTGTTACATTTTTTTTCCCAGAAAAACAATACTCATGTACATGCATGAAGGAAAAAAATTGTGATAAAACATAAGTTTCAATTAGTTATACATCATAATAGTTTTATGCATTGTCTTGGAAAAAAATATAATATATGATATTTAAAGTCAAGTCTAACAAAGAGAATAATTATATTAAAACTATTCTAAAACATAAAAATTATATCGACTATAATTATTATAGATACTTAAGTTTGGTGTTTGGCACTTTGACAATATTTATTTGACATATTTTGACACACTTAGAGAATGTACATATATTTGATTCTTGAACACAATTTCTCTCTATCATTATATCCATCCACTATCTTAGCCATCTCTACTTATTAGACATATTTATTTAGGATCAGTTTGGTCTATACAATAACATCTTCAAAATCCTAAACAAACATTCCCCATACATTAGATCCTTATTTTCACTCCTAAAACGCTACCAGTAATCCTAGACATTTTTGGCTACCACAAGTATCTTCATTTACTTGCAGTTTTTTATGGGTGATCAATGACTAATTTTCAAATTGGTAAATGTTCATTAGGTCGGTCTAGACAAGTTTACTAAGTTAGTTGTAGATGAAATTAATGAAGAGTCAACTATGCATACAAATCTTCGAAAAGGTATTAATCCATCTTGGAACACCTAATAATACTTTGGATTATCTCTCATTCTTTTAGAACATTATTCAAAAAGCATACACACATCTCAAATATTCACGTAAAAACTCTATATCGATTTAGATATCAAAATGTGAACACAAATAGGTCAAATTTGTATTGTTCTTAATGCCAAAGATCAAAATATCGGACTACATTTTATATTAGTCATGATTGTGAATACACTCACCTAAGTGGAAGAAATACAAGTCGTTTGATCCCTTTTTTAAGTTTTGGAATGTAGGAAACACATGGCCTTTTAGTAGGGAGTGGATGGAGAAGTCCAAACGAAATCACTAGCCTCTTATTCAAGTATATTATGATAAATCAATCATAATTAGGGTTTTGAAAAAAAGATGCATACAATATACATTTTTGCACTAGATTAAGGAGATTGCATCCACAAAACAATTATAGGCACAAGCATAGTGCTCCCAAAATTTGTAAACCCCCATTGTGCACAAAGACACCACCAATGAACCTCAATAGTGTCAATCGTCGTAAGCCTCTAATTTTACCAAAATCAGCTAGACAATCCCTTAACCCTTGTTCTAGATATGAACATTTGATGAAGCATATCTTTAGTATTTACAACTCCTTTGAAACCTTTTGTGAGCAACATATATAGTTAGAATTAGGTAAGTACATCATCCTTTTTATCTTGTCAATTCTAAATTAGATGATTTCAAGATCTATTAGCCTCTTTCAATTTATATTATATTGGTTATTGCCACTATTTTTTTGATTAGTACATAATTTTAATTATTTTATGTCTATTAGGTGTAAAATAATCAAAACAATTATGTAATTATGGAAACATGTTTTGTCAAGTTTATAATGAACAGTGTTCGATATATTTTTCAGATTCATCATCTACAAATTTAAGTTCGAGTAGGGAAAATACACCAATACTAATTTCACACACACACACACACACACACACACACACACACACACACACACACACACACACACACACACACACACACACACACACACACACACACACACACACACACACACACACACACACACACTCTCTGATTCAATAACTTTGTCTTTATAAAATACAAGCTTACTTTTATTTTAAATACATAAATTATAAATACTCACCACAATGCAAATTAAATTTAGGATTTTTGGATGGTAGTAATGGTATTTTCAATTGTCATGGTAAATGTCCATTTTATTTGTAATTTTTTAAAAAGAAAAATAATATTACAAATGCTTTGTTGATTTTTTTTAACAAGATAGCTGAGATTTTTTGAATTAAAATTTTAAGGAAAGGTTGTAGAGCATATAACCCAAGTTACCATCTTATTTTTGAACAGTTCATTGTAACACATGATCATAATTACTTTTTTCCATCTGGATTTTGCATAGCGTGAATGATTATCCATCCTAGATTCAATTGGAACAACCACTTTTCTACATTCAATGAATAATGGTTGAAATGGAGATAAGTAAACGCTCTTTAGTTTCATAACTCTTTTTAAGGTGTGTCATGTAAAACCATGATTGATTTAGATGTAAACTATGAAAGAAGAATGATTTAATAGCATGTTTAAAACACATGGACTAAGATAAACAACATTATGAATACATGCATCTATGTTATAATTTTTAAGAATGGAGTGTAAATATGAATTAGTGCATTCATCATTTAGTGGGTCAGTAAAGGAGGCAAGGTTTGTGCAAATAATCCTAGAGCTTTTTGAACCATGTGTAATAATATTTTTGATTAATTAAAATGGCATATGTCCATAGGTTAGGCTATCTTGGACTGAATGACAAAATGTGAAGTGTTGGTTATTTAATTTCACTTAAGAGAAAGAACAATTATAGTTGCACATTAAATAAGGAATGGAAACCTAATATGTATTAAATAAGGAATACAAAAAATAAAATAACTACCAATGATGAAATGTATGGTCAATTAGAGTTACAATGTCATGATCAATGTCGCCATCCTTCAAATACAAATTATATTGTTCATTATTTACTATTGGAATGCTTCACATCATATTCACAAAAAAGACTAATTAATACAAGTGGAAGGTTATAAAGTAAAGTAGCTAGACACAACATGACTAAAACTCCTTGCAAGAAGAACAAACTGAATATGAGATAAAAATTACTCAATCAAGACACGACCCAAAAAATTAAAAAAACCAAAGAGAAAATATTTAAACACATACAACCACCCCAAGAGGTGGAGGAGAAGGATCATACTTAGGAAGCAGGTGGCTCCACCTTAGGAATATTTGAAGTAGTCCATCCATCAAGGGGGTCATCATGAATAATGATAATCCATCCATTAATCAGCTATGAAGGAACAACAATGGTAGATAAAGATCATTATGAAGGACTAAGATTATACTTGCTATGAGAAATCTAGCCACCCCTTGGGTGAGGGTGAGGAGAGAAGTGGCCCCTACTTCTAGACCAACTTATGCTTTGATGCCTTATAGGAGGAGGAGATGGCAAACTGTGAAATGTTATCCATCTCATGGTGCAAGGGGCACTCCCCTAGTGACCAAAGAGCTCTTATAGGTGGTGAAGGTTGAGATATATATTTTCCACTTAAATCTGCATATAGACCAAATAAATAACAACCTTTTCATTAATAAAAAATTAAATCTCATAGGTCTCATGATTAAATATAGAATTATTTCTAGATTTCCATAACTGAAAGAGGATAATTGCATAGAATAATTACCATAGAAAGGCAATAGAGTCCAGGTAATTAGAATAATACCCAAAGAGCACTTATCACCAACAGAACAACATAGGGTGGTAAGGTTGGAATAATAAATGAATCCATTGCCAAACAAATTAGGATATTGGACAAAGCTAGAACATATGTTTTAAGGACTCTAGATGATTACAAGCTGGATAAAAGGGATTTGGAATGCAGAGGTGAAGTAGTCTCTCACCAAGGGGAAGTTCTTCATATATTAAACACCATAAAAATGATCTAGCTTGAGCTCCAAGATATGTTACCACACATGATCCATGCAGGAAAGCCAAGTCATGGGAGAGGACTAGAGACACCAGTGCCTATTGAGTTTGTATAAATATAGGGAGAAGGGACTCATAACCTAATAAAGCAACCCAGGAGAGTAATTCTTGAAATAAGTATCATAGTTCCACCTCCAATCCTTCCTCCATACCCTAGGAGGCTGCAAGTTAAGTTTATACAACATGACATCAGGTAACAAAACCTAAATGTGAAGAATTGAAGGTAAGTCTACATTGTTTAACTAAAACTTAATTTTTAATTTAGAGCAAGGAATCCAGTCCCTAGAGATAACCAAATACTGAATAATTGGAATCCATTTAAAAAATAAATGCACATCTTTAATAGTAGGTAATTCAACTAGGAGAATATAATAAGTAGTAAGAATAGGGGACCACCACAAGTTGTGGTCATTAAAATACAACCCTATGAGAAAACCATCCCCCACCCACCTTAAGTGGGGTTTGATAGCTTCAAAAGCCTTCCAAATTCTTTTGGCCACAAAAGAGACACAAATATTGATAAGAGGAGTAGTAATAAAAATGGAATGGAAGCCAATATTTTTCCAACTAGTTTTACCATAGGGAGAGCCCATAAAGATATAATGTCATCGCAAAAATTTTCAAGATACATTCCCCTCAATAGACTAGACAACCCACTTAGCACACATGGCCATACTTTATTGATAGGTGTCAATGATGCCCATACCACCTTTATCATGAAGGAGGCAATATATATCCTAGGCCACATGATAAAAACCTCAAGCATGATTAGAATTAATCTAGATGAAATCTCTAAGGATTTTGGCTAGTGCTTCATAGGAGGCCTTGGAGGGAGCCCAATAGTAAGAATAGTTGACATGAGAAGCGATCCAGGGTTTGGTGCAAACTTGAAACTTACCCGCTAGAGATAAGGGCTTGATAATCTAATATTTAATATTCTTTTCAACCCTATTGATGATATACTGCCAAAGATTAGCCAGAGAACTATCAATAGAAAATGGGATGCCCAAGAACTTGAATTATTCCCCCTAAGCAATCCATTACCAATTATATTCAAGAAACTAAGTAGGCATAGACATCATGCTTTACCAAAAATACTATGTTTTTCTCCATTGGAGGCTGGAACCAGAAGTCAGATAGAAAGTGTCAAGGTATTGGATAGATTTGAAATTAAAGGTGGCCTCTTGTTGTTTGAGCATGAGGAAGGTGTCATCTAAAAAGTTCCCTTTGATGAGCTAGGAGGTGTAGTAGGGAAAACAATGCCCCAAACAAGCCCTTGAGAAGCTTTGGAAGCCATGAGATAATCCAAGGCTTTAGTAGATAACAACCTTAGGCTAAAGAATGGTTATAATTGGACAACCTTATAATGGGACAACCTTGGATAATAGATAATTGAAGATCAATCCCCTCAATTTTATGACCACTAATAGTGAGGTAGGCTGAAGCATCATGAATCAAAGTTGAGACAACATAAATGAAGCAGGCGCTGAAGCTAAAAGTTTAAAATATGGCCATAACAAATTATCACTCAATTCTATCAAAAGCTTTTTCAAAATCTAATTTAATAAAAATGGTTTTGGGAGATAAGATTGGGCTCAATCCATGCCTTCCCAAACTACAATAATATTATCCAAAATATAACACCTTCTACCAAAACTTGTTTGGTTTGGCCTAACAATGGGAGGTAAGATGAGATGGATTCAATTAGTGATGACTTTAGTAAGAATATTGTAAGAAACATCGATCAATGTTATAGGTCTCCAACTAGTAAGTAGCTTATGATCTCCCATTTTAGGAATAAATTTGATATTACCTTGGTTGATCATGGTTCCAAGAGACCAATTCTGCAAGGCTTCCTTATAAACTTGTAGTAAATAAGACTTGACAAACTCCCAGGTGGTTCTTTAAAATTCATATGAGAAGTCATCAAAGTTAGGGGCTTTATCGTTACTCATGCAATACAAATCCTCTATGAGCTCCTACAATGTGAGTGGGCATCACAAAGATGTTGGTCGACAAGAGTGAGCTTGTGAGGCACCACACTAAGGCACTTTTGAAGTGAATAGGTTTGTTCGGTTGCTTAAGGTTGAGTTTGAAAAACCATCTTATAATGATCAAGGAGAATTGAAGACATGTATGATTGAGAGGTAAGTTAGGATTAATCCACTTGAATGGATTTGATTTGCTTGTGAACTTTCTTGGCTTTCAGTGATTTGAAAAAATCCTTAGAGGCCTTGTCAAAAAATTTAAGCGAATGCAGTTGAGCACATAATTGAGTACCTCTAGTTGTATGGCTATTCACCACTTTAAGGTGGTATTTGAGAGAGGTTATAAGTTATTTTAGTTGTACATCAAGGGATCAATCTCAAGAGAGATGGAGACCCACATGAACTCATTGAGTGTGGCCTCTTTTGATCAATTTATGATTCAAGCAACATGCTTACCATGGTGGCAAAATAAGGAGGTGGTGCATAGAATGGGTTCATTCCACCACTCAATCCAACTAGTTGTGTATGGGGCCGTGGGGAAAAATTCTAGCTCAATGTGATGAGTTAGATCATTTTATCATGACTTAGCATAGAAGTATTAAGAATGAACTAATTGCATGGCATATCATACTTTCTTGAAGTCCATTCCACTTTATAGGAAATAGAGGAATGATCTGACAAATAATACCATAATTAACATTAATAGGGTGGCCATCAATGTTGGAAAAGGAAAAAAGATTTTGCTCTGACAACATAAATAAGTCAAGCCATTTGAGCACATTATGATCCCTAGATCGGTAGTTGGACCATGTAAACCAAGAGGTGGGGTTAAATGTTCATCACCAAAGGAGAGGGTCGACCAAACCCCATTTATTTTAAAATAATGCCAAGCCTCATGTTCACCAACACACCATCACATGGGGAGATCCCCAACCTTATCTTGGGGGTGTTCAATCATGTTAAAATCTTCACATGCCAACCATGTGGAAACAGGTAGCTCATTGGCCAAAGATCATCATAGTAAGGAATATTCATGATCATCATTAGGTGCATAGATGTTAAGAATGCCAAAAGGATGGCCATCAATGTCAATAATAATCCATACCAACCAATGTGAATGGTCCTTCACCATGGCAATAATGTCGAGGAAAACCTTAGGAGTAACTAAAATACAAGTGTCACCATGTCCTTACTCATGCAAGGTGGTAATCTAGACGGCGTCATGCCAAATGCTTCGTAAAGATGTTTGAAGGAGAAAGATAAACACTTTAATTTCCTATAGGAAGTTAATATCTAGAAAACCAATCTGGTAGCAAGCAAGACACACATAGTATTTATGTGTAGACTCTATAAGACCCCTAACATTTCATGATAAAATATTCATGAGGAAGGGTTGTCCATATGAAGCTCTCCTTATCCGTCCTCAAGATATAGTTGGCGAGGACATGGATTTTTGCTTACCACAATGAACTAGCATTTGGAGTCATGTTCCTTTCAAGAAGAGTCTATGCCCTTGTGAAGTGGGATACAAGACCATTGAGAGAAGATGTTATTGGTTAAGAGAACCTTAGCCACGAGCATCACAGTATTCTAGGAAACTAAAAAAATGCTCTATTGGTTGGAAGAAACTAGGATAACAAGGGGGAAATACCCTTAGAGGGTTTGATATATGGGGAAGAATCATCTTGAGGTGGCATCTGGGGTGGGCTTTATGGCTTGGGGCCCGACGACCTTTTAGGGGTTATTGTGGACCAATCATTTCCTTGGTCTGTTAGTTTGGGCTTCTCAATGTGAAGAGGTGGTTGAGGGGGCTTGGAATGACCCATTCAAGGACAATCCTTGATGCGATGGTTTGAATCCTAACAATAGAAATAGGTGTTCAACAAGTTAAAATAAACAAGCATTTGTAACCACTAGGCCTCACTCACTTGAATCTCAATGAATTTATTTAATTATTTGGAGAGGTTTACCTTCACATAAACCTAATTGTTAGTGTAGGAGTGATGATTTTGTGTATGAAAGCCCACAAGTGAACCAACAGACCAAGAAGCTCAACCTAGACAGGGACATAAAGGGAGGCATTGTCAGAGACTTTAAAATCTTAGAACTAGAAAGACAATATCATAAACTCATTGTGAAGGAACCAGACATTGGACTTCACAAGGATAAGTTGCATCTCAGAAGGCTCCTTGAAGGTAAACAAGAAAACTTTGGTAAGGTTTTAAATTCTAGTAACATGAATGCCCAAGGGCTCTCAGTGGTTGTGGATCTAGTTATGGAGGCAGTCCTTTGAAGGGACACAACTGACAAAGTAAGCAACAACATAATAGTTTTCATACCATTTACAACATTGATCAACAATTTTAATATGAATGGTTAACTCTGGAGTGGAGGGGGCCGAGGGATTACCTCATCATAGACTTATAAGATAAACTTTCAATCTCTCTTGGATGCCATTAGCTCTGACTCTTGCATCCATAGATGCAGTAGAGTGCAAAGAAGCCATAAATAAAGGGCTTGCCCACCATAAGGGTGCATGTTGATTGAAATTAATGTACCATATCCCTAGAAAATCTCACAGAGTAAGTGGTATGAGTAAGGTAAGCAGAGGAAGCAAGCAAGAAAACTATGCAAACAATGAAACCCTAACAAAGCGATTCACGTCTCCCCCTGTAGATAGAACCTTAAATGCAATATCATTTGTCATAGTTTTATTCATAAAATTCTTATAATGTCATATTTGGTTCCGAACTGCATTATTTGCATATACTTGGTATATTATCTATAACATTATTTTGTACTAGGCACATGCAATAGTCTACACCACCTCTCTTTTAATTTATTTTTCTTTAAGATAAAATTTTATAATGTGTATGGTCATGCCTACGATCAATTTCGACATAATTTTTAAATTAGATAAAATTTAATATTAATTGTAATTTTCATTTGATCATTTCTATCAACAAGATCAACAAATAACATTTATTCTTTAATAGGGGAAGTGCTTCTTATATGGGTAGGACTATAAACCACTAATATATTTCCTTCAAAAACTTTAGCAGGGTTTCTTACCATTTTTTCAGTTATAGTATATGAAACATTTGATTATAAGTTAATGATGATAGAAAGAGAAATTTGCAATCAAAACAAAGGAAACAAATAAAAGCAACATGAAAATAGTTGTTTTCTCCATGGTTTTTATTTTTAAAGAGACATGCATTTTTTCTTGCTATTTTTTTACCGCTTTGATCGTTGGTTTCATATGATGTATGTTTCATGGTCATCATTGTAATAAACAAGGAAAAGAATTTATCACCGAAAAAGAACATGTAAACAAATACGAGATTTTTTTAGTTTACAAGCAAAGAGTCAAAATATTAAAATAAATTGGAAAAGCTATTTGGAGTCAAAACTTATTTGTATAGGACATTTTTTGAACACCAATGCCAATGATGATATATTTTCCAAGTTGTGGTTCGTTGCTATAAAACGTGTCAATATATAGGTTTAGTGTTCATTGTAAGAGCAAAACATGAAGAAGTTCCATTACTATTGTAGTCTATTACTGTTTTTTTGGTGAAAAAAATAATAATATCAAACAATATAAAATAAAATAAAAAACAATATCAAACAATATATATTGAAAAAAAACAATATCAAACAATATAAAATCTCAAAAGAATCGTGCTTAGTGGGTTGTGTTTTGCATTACGACAGTGACATTTTCTTTGCAAGAGTTTATGTAATATTGTGTTTCTTTGCTGTCACGGTTGTCTGATTCCATCTTGAGTACAAATGTACCTATCTATTTTTAGACATACTGGAAAATAATTGGAAGAAGTTCTTGGTAATAGTGGTCATAAATCACAACCTTTATTTATGCATAATTAATCAAGTTTCTCTGAGTGTCATTTTATCTTTATGGGAATAGTGTGCATTTACATTATCGAGCAGTCTGGGCTAATTTAATAGTCTGATCTAGTTTTAGTAGTTAGTTGTTTGACTTTGGGTGTTTTGGAAATTTAATATCAGAATTTAATAACGGTTATTCCATCCCTGGGGCTTTTATTTTTGGCCATGGAAGCAATTAAAAATTATTAAATTATTAAATATAATAGTGAAGTAATTATAGTAAATATCTATATTTATGTTCAACTTATGAGTTTGTTATGTACTTCTTTGTTCCTTCTTAAAATGGACACTTTCGTCCCCAGTATATTACATTCTGGTCTGAAACTTGCTGTATCGGCGATCTTTAAAAGCTTATAACTGCACATTGAAAAGTTCTAAAATAGATACGGATACGGTTTTTATTTTTTCGATACATTTGTTTTCATGTCATTTCTACCAAAAACTTGAGCCGTGTTGCAGACCGAGTACTTGAAGATGGTCTTACTTGTTTGTTTGTGTCCTTGTTCTCGTTATCTTATTTCTATGCTGCTCGATATAGATTATAACGTGAGTGCTATTTGTAGAAATAATTTTCAAACTTACAATAGAAAGAAGAAAATATGATAAATTTATTTTTATTTATTTTTTATTTTATTTTTTATTTTTATTTTTGGGTGGGGGGTGAAAAGACACTGAATTGTACATTCTTATTTATAGTTGACATATTAGCTATGAAAAAAAACTACTTTGTGATGATTATGTAATTGTGTTTTTTAAGGCAACATCTAAGTTTATGAAGTTTTAAAAAAAAGATAAATACAACTTTAAAAAATTACATAAGATAATGATAATTTTAATTTAATTTAAAATTTTGATAATATAATTAATGGTATTGATTTATTTAGAGCGTAGTTAGTATTGATTTTATGGTAAATTTAATTGGCATTAAAATATTGATATAGTCATTTGACAAACAATAATTTGTGCATCATCTCACAATTTACAGATAATTAATTTTTCAATTTGATTTTGAGTAAATCAACCTATGAAATGTGATTTGTATTCATCCTTTGCCATCTAGTAGTTGTCACCTTTGCCTATCTTGTACTCAAAGGGGGCACAATTTGTCCCATTCGATTTTCAAATTTGTCATTTCCACAATCAACCTTCCAAATACAATCATACGATCATGAAAGATTTTTTTAAAAAGTGGCACGGTAAGTGTCATCATTACGGCTTTTGATGATATAATACAATGTGATAATTTTATAAAATATATGAGGCAACATCAAATTGTATTTGATAAAATATTTGATGATATGTTAACTTACAGAACATTTCCCATACCATGATAAAGTAGTAAATAATAATTAATTTTGAGTTTTTCTTTTCTACAATCGGACAAATTCGATCACCAAAATGTAAACTATTATCTATTAACATATGATTATATTACAATATATAATGTATATTAATATTATTATATATAATATTATATTATTGTAATAAATTAATATCTAGAATATTATTTATTGTAATGAATAATAATCTATTATTATAAATAATATAATAATTGTTATATATATATATATGCGCAATGACATTAAACCAATGTAGTCCCCTGTCTCACTAAGAAAACTTTTGCTGTAATATCTTTCTAAATCCGACTCCTTGTAATTAGTTAAATTTTATTTAATTGGTTTTCTGTGGAATGAAATCTGTCCCCTTATGTTGATTCACTTATAATATCCTGCAAGTTCTATATATTTTGATTTGGTTTACATCTGAAGAGATGCTTGCCAGGAGGTCATACAGAAGATGAAAGACATCATCAGCCCAGCCTGCTCACATGGGTCGGTACAATAAGCCTAAAGGGCCAATATTTTCACGAATCCTAATACAGTTCTACTTTCTTTTCTATACCCACCGAAGAAAACATTGTATGTTTCAACATCCTTGTTGATACCAACTCTTTCCATCTCCTGGCACACTGCAAGAGCGTCCTCAAACCTACCCAGCTTGGCATAGATTGACAAGAGAGTATTGTAAGAAACCCTATCATTAGTGTCGTTAGCTTAGCTTTACATTTCTTGATAAACCCACTTTTATTTTTTAGTTTGTTATGTTTCTTTTTTTTTGGGTTGTAGGTAGTGCTTCAGGCACCTCCTCCTTTATCTTTCTTTCTTGGCAGTACGTTCAGTCCCATTAACCTATTGTAGTCAATCTTGAACATTAATATAATTCTATTCCATTTCATTTCTATATTAATGAAGCACGATTTTATTAAATCCTATATTTAGCTGTGTGCATTGTGTGTATTCCTGGTATTGTTCAAGTGCATTTTTTTTGGTGACTTTGTAACATAGGAAATAGAGTTATAACATGAATTTACTGTTTTTGCCTTCCATGAAAAAGATTGTTTTTGAAAAAACACATCCCGATTCGTTTGTTTTTTTTCATCTGAATTTGTTTTTCTTTTTGTAACATCAGAAGTTGGGAATAGCTCAATTTTTCTTTGATTACTTTAAATCTTTACCTTATAGGGTTTGATGATTTCTTAAATCACACGTAATATAAAGTTCTCATTTTCGTGATTCATTGTCATAATGTTTAGTTTTCACAGAATTTTATTTAAAAAAATAAAAAATAAATAAACGTAATTTTTTTTTAAAGTAAATTTTTACTATTATTTTGTGCAGAAACAAATTCTTAGGACATTGAAGAGTAAGATAAAAACAATACCTAGTGATAATAATGGTAATCTAGTTAGCGGTGGTAGTATTCTTGTGAATAGCAATGACGATAATCCAGGTTGCATAGTAATATGCAAACAAAACAGGTGCAATAACTGCAAAGTTACACAATTCATTGTTTTTTTAGTATATCGAGTATAATACATTCAAAACTAATACATTTAAAGATACCATAAAAGTTTACCTGGCAATAGCGGGAATAATCCAGTTCATAGTGGTGGTAATTATGTGGATAACAATCATATAAGCAAAAACGATAAGCAACAAAAATGATATTATGTGATCAAGTCATTTCAAATGCAACTATGTTGTAAGATAGTCACAAGTAGGAGAAAGAGTGCATTACAAATGGCACAATCATTACATCATCACGTGGTATTACACGCAATGTCTCATCGAAATTCAAGGAATAAACCAGACTTTGACAGATTGTTACGGCAATTATAAAAGCAAGATTTTATTAATCTTTGATCTTTCTTGATCTTGTTCTTATTACAATATGCCCTTAGGGTCTTTTAATAGAATTGAATACAAACAATAATTAGAAAATAAACTCAAGACTAAAATTAGTCTTTACATGCAAAAATAACTAATATCTAATTTTAAATTAACTAACTCATATCTAACTGATTGCTTTACTATCAGTTTACTCACTGATTGCTCAACTGCAGTTTACTAACTAATTTCTTGCATGAGGAGTGGAGAAATTAACTCCAATCTCCAACACTCCCCCTTAGTTTCTACCACTTACAATTTTAGCATTTACTATGCCTAAATTTGTCCACTAGCTTCAGCTAGGATGATTATATTTTGCAGAATACACTGCCTCTCATGCGGAATACACCGCCTTGCAAAATACATCGCCTTATATGTGGAATACGCCACCTTGTCTTCAGACAAATATAATTGCTCAATAAGCATTCACTCAGCATTTAAGACTGAGGAGTAGCCTGTCGAAAGGCTATCAATGGACATGCTTATGTCTAACACTGCAAACTTCTTGCTTGCTTACATATCTTTCACCCGACGCGTAACTGCTCAAGTTTTCTCCCAAAACTCTGCTGGGTTCTTTCCACGTTGGTCTAGATTTGCCAACGATCGGCCTATTCTTCAGGCTCTTTGACAGCTTCACTCACTGTTCAATACACACACATTCACAACTTCACTCGCTGTGTAACTCAAGCTCTGCGGAGCTCGTCTTTTCAAACACGAAAAACATACGCCTTGTAAAACTAAATACAGACAGCAAACAAGAAACAAATTAATAAACAAATAAAAAACTTTCAACGCCGTTTATCTTTGGCATTCAAATCAAGCTCTTCGGAGCAATCTTCACCACTTCTTTGCTTTTGCAAGTCTTCTGTGTAACACGCCGTTATCTTGGGTGCTCCTTTTCTCTCTCTTTTTTTTTTTTCGACTGCCTTGATCAGCATCGTCCCTTTTTCTTTGGCCTCTTTGGCGGTCCCGTCTTTGGTTTCGGCCTTGCCTGCGTTCTTCTCGGCATACTTCCACACCACTTTCTTAATTTCCTTCTGCCTCGCCCTTTCTTCAAAAATGGACCCCTTGTGGGAAACCTTGACTGCAGATGCGCGCGCTTGTCTTGGTTGCTTCCATTTACGGCCAGAAACTTTTTCGGCAATGACGCCGTCGTAAGTGGGCTTTCCATAGATGGGATTTTCTTGCCCTTCGACAGTAATGGTGGCGCGCTTAGCCAAGGGCTGTTTAATTTCCATTGGGAATTCATGGTCTTCATTTTCTTCTGCTGCTCCTTGACTTCCCTCTTGTGGTCTTCAAACTTGGGACTTCCTTTGGCTGCGCTTTACTAGCAGACTTTTTCTGCGCTCTTCTTCCTTCCCACGGCTTGTCACTCACTGCTCTTCTTTGCTGCGCCTCAAAAAAAACTTTTTGCCAATTGCGCATATAGGCTGGCGCTCTCTCTCCTACAGTCAACTACTGTTGCGTATTGACTGATGCGCCTTACAAATTCAGTGATCTCCACAAAATAAGTTGCGTGACTCTTACCTAGACTTCTTCTGTGACTGCTGCGCTAGCTTTCACACAACCTGCTAGGCCTTTGCTCCTTCAGCTCTTAGTTCTTCACTAGCAATCACTTTAGCTTTCAAACACTTGCGCCTCTAATCGGTGACCTGCCTGCTGGCTTTCTCCTCTGCTGAGAGCGCCACTCCTAAGAGCTCCCTGCTGGCTACTTCTACCACGTCGGCCAGTCTATAGAGCTTCAAAACTGCTGACTGTTGACTGCGATTCTGCTTTAACCTGCGTGATTCTTTAAATTTATGATTTGACTGAGGATGACTGCGTGCCAACTCTCTCCTACGACCTGTCGCTACCCTGGCTTCAGCTCCTTTCCCACGATCTACCAATTCACTGGGCAAGTTTTATTTTGGACTGTTGCGCGCTTTCCTTTGACCGATCAGACATGAAACTACTGCGTGTTTTGATGTCTGCTATGCGCACTTCACCTACAACACGGACTGTTGGGTTCTTGCTTGGAGGTCTCTGCAGGCTCTTCCTTCAGGCTTCTGCTGACTCAACCTGTGAAGTGCTCCTTTCTTCTCCCTGATCTTCTCTCCAAGGCTCTGATACCAAATTGGAGAATAAAACAGACTTTGACAGATTGCTACGGCAATTATAAAAGCAAGATTTTATTAATCTTTGATCTTTCTTGATCTTGTTCTTATTACAATATGCCCTTAGGGTCTTTAAATAGAATTGAATACAAACAATAATTAGAAAGTAAACTCAAGACTAAAATTAGTCTTTACATGCAAAAATAACTAATATCTAATTTTAAATTAACTAACTCATATCTAACTGATTGCTTTACTATCAGTTTACTCACTGATTGCTCAACTGTAGTTTACTAACTGATTTCTTACATGAGGAGTGGAGAAATTAACTCCAATCTCCAACAATTTCAAATGCAACTATGTTGTAAGATAGTCACAAGTAGGAGAAAGAGTGCATTACAAATGGCACAATCATTACATCATCATGTGGTGTTACACGCAATGTCTCATCGAAATTCAAGGAATAAAACTACAACTATACGCTCCCAAAAGGTGTTAACAAATCTGTAGCCATATGTTGCCAAAAAATATTATGAAATGTTCATTAACAGTTTATAGATTTTGAGAAAATTGAATTCATAATAAATGCAAAAGATTTGATTCAACCAAACTTGTTCAATCTACACACCAAATACTTTTAACGAGAAAAATAAAAAAATAGTTATGCCCTCACCAAAATATAAACAAATTGTAAATTTTGAATGCATAACTTATTTTAATTAGACAGAAAGAACACATTGATCAAAGTAAATGTTTACAGCAAAAATAATAATACCATACCTTAATGGCAGGTACTATAATAGTTAAAACTAAAGACACATCATCTCTTGAGAAATGATATTTAAGATCAATTGTATATCACTAGAGTGACAAAAATAATATTCTTTTTACTTATAAAAATTTCTTATATTCTATATTGTTTATAAAGAAACAATAATTATAGACACTACATTAAAATAATATTTGAGAAATACTTAACATTTCATTTTTTAGCTTGGGAGCTTGGGAGGAAGATTTGGTTAAATATCCTCTTGAGTATTGTCTCAAAACCCTCCTTCATGTAGTCTCCATGTAGTAGTGAAAGTGCCCACTAAAATGATCAAAATTTAACCTTTCATATCCTTATCAAGATTTTCAAACATGTCCTAAAGAGCAATTCAAAAATCATCTATTAAAAAAATTAAAAAATGAACTGACTAGTTACTTAAAAATAATAGTTTTTTAATAAAATTCTAAAAAAAGAGAAAGATACAACTAGAAAGAACAAGTCATACTATCTTAAAGTGTTTATTGTGTAGAATTAATGATTCTCAAGAGTCAACTTAATAATAACCCAAAACAGATACTATGAAGGTCCTGAGGAGCGAAGGCGGAATGGTCGAGTGCTGCGACTCGTAGCCAAGCTAGGGCATCGGGCCCTGGCTTGTTTCTGCTATTTTGTGGCCTGCGTAGGGTGAGTCATCAGTTGGGTGCAGGTGGGCAGCAACAGTAGAAGGAGGTTTCATAAGGGGAGGCGTAGATTAGGGGTAAGCGACTATGGCCTTGTAGGGGCTGACTCAGGCCAAGTTGGAAAGGAGTATAATGAGGCTATTGGGAAGAATAGACAGGAGCTGGACCCCAGAATGGAGGTAAATTTTGACTCTAATCAGATTCCAGGATCGTTTAACACAAGCACAGCTGGGGGATCAAGAATTACCAAGGTGAATGGTTGCCTGGAGCGTTGTAAGGAAAGACCAATGCTGGTTATCCCATTCGATATGATTGCTGAAGATATGGAGTATTACTCCAAGCATTCACTATACTACAAATTCTTGGGATTACGCGTCTCCCTTCCTTTTTTGGAGAATTGGGCTAGATGTGTGTGGGAGCCAGAGGGTGAGATGGAGGTTACGCTACTGGCCAATAACTTCTTCATGGTCACATTCATATGTTTGGCTGACAAGAATAGGGTCTTTGAGGGGGGTCCTTATTTCTACAATCATGTGGGGCTCTTTGTAAAACCTTGGCACACTGGATTCAACCCTACTGAGGAACTGCCAAATAAAGTTCCAGTTTGGGTACGGTTACCCAGAATGCCTATTGAATGCTGCTGTGAAGATGTTCTTCAGATGATTGCTTCAATGCTCAAAAAACTTGTGGGTTCTTCTACCCAGACTTTAGGTAATAAAATCATGACCTTTGCTTGAATTTGTGTGGAAATTGATTTAAGTAGGCCTTTGTCGGATGTAGTAGAGCTGTGTGCGGGTACATACTCATGGGTACAGCAACTAGACTATGAGACACTCCCATTCAGATGCCACTTATGCCATGAGTATGGTCACCTAGTGAGAAGATGTCTAAAGGCAAAATTGAGTGACCAGTAGCCTTCACCCCCACCTCCACTGAATAGTGTTGTTGGAATGGACAAAGGGAAGAAGATTGGAGTAGGTATTGGTAAGGACTCTGAAGGCTTTGTGCAAGTTAAGTCTCGAGGCTGAAATAAGGGCCATAAGAGGTCCCTAATGGAGCATTTAGAGGAGGACTTGGTTAATAGGTTTGGGTTTCTAGATGAATTAGGATAGCAGGAGGATTACCCAGGCTTAGTCAATGAAAATCAAGTTTTGGGAGGGTATGGAATGGCTAGAGATGCTCCCATGGAACAAGTAATGCCTCTCGTGGAAGTTGTCCTACCTATGATTATGGAAGGGTAGGTTGAGGAGCAAAAGGATATTGAATCAAATGTTGATATGGTTCTAGAAATTGAGGCTGGAACTCTTCCCACACAAGCAGGGGTGTTAGAGGTGGAGAAGAGAGGCAAGGCTCCTTCTCACCTGGGAATTCTTCAGAAGGAGGGGAAAAAGGTGTTTCCAAAAAAATTGTTAAACTGGGGAAAAAGAAAGACATGGAGAGGATAAAGATGATTGGGAAAAATCTGGTTGAGTCAGGGGTGGTCAAGACCTTAGACTCCCACTTCTTGTCTCCTCCAAAATGATTGTTATATCTTGGAATGTTAGGGGCTTGAACAGTGGCCCTAGTCAAAAAGTTGTTTGGGATTTGGTTAGGAATCATTATCCAGATATTCTCTTTCTTCAGGAAACTAAGGTTTCAATGGAGTATATGTTGAATCTTGCACCTAAGCTATGGAGGCAAGGTTTATGTCAATGCATAGGGGCACAAGGTTCTACGGGAGGCATGGCTTGTCTTTGGAATCCATGCAAGGTGCAGCCGGTGTCATGGATCACCTTCAGGTCTTCACTTTCTTTAGTATCCTTATGCATTAAGTTAGGAGAGTACGTTCTTCTTTCGAATGTCTATGCCCCCACTGATTTCTAAGGTAAGCTTCAGGTTTGGAATAACATCCATTTAATTCGTAGGGGCTTTCCTTATCTGCCATGGATTATGGCTGGTGATTTCAATGCTATCTTGGACCTAACCAAAAAAAAGGGAGGGAATGCTAGATTGGAACCATCTTCCTCTTTGCTTTGAGACAAGATTTCAGAGCTCAACTTGGTGGATATTAAGCCTTGCAATGGGAGGTTCACCTGGAATAATAGGAGGATGGGTGACAACTTTATTGCTGAGAGTATTGATAGATTCATGACTTCTTGTTATTGGGTGGGCAGCTTATGGTCTTTGTTGGGGGGATCACAAGAACAACCTACAACTCAATGATCTTACACTTAGAAGGAACTTCCTTGCCTTCCTTATCTTGTGCAAATTACAATACATGCCAATGGGTCTATAAATAGATCCCAGACTTAAACAATAACTTAGACTCTTAATTTAGATAATTATCCACGCAGCTCAAGACTCTAACTAGCCTTTACATGCAAACACTTCGTTCACTTAACTAACTGTTCGTGCAATGAACAGTACTGGAACACACAGGCGACCGATGCTGGTCCCTGCTTGTCTAGTTCTGCCGACATCAGCCAACTCTCTGTCATCGCTGGTGGCCTTTTGCACTGGTCACGAGCAACGTCGATCCGACTGCCAATGTCGGTGCTCCTAGATCTCAGCAACCTTATGTTCCTTTTGTTTGCAAAGAGTTGAAGCTTTTAGCTCCACAACTTAACAATCTCCCACTTGGAGATAAATAGCTGCAACCTGTACCTGTACCTATACTCCGTCTAGTTTGTTCCCTTGGCTTTGTATCCCTCCTCAAGATCACTCTTGAAGACCAACCACCACACATCCCGTGGTGCAAAACCTGTCACCCAAATCACCTGCCACATCCACATCTACAAACCGTGTAGAAATAAATTGAACCTGCATAGCATGTGCACCTGCTGCTAGTCCCTGTAAGAATCCACTGAACTGCTCTCCAATGGTTCTCTCTCAGATTGGCTCCAACTTGTGACAACTCCCACTGCTTGGGAAAACTCAGGTTTAGTACATACCATGCACTCAACCTCATTATGTGAATCAAGACCCTGTTCTGTGAACTGTCCAACCATCGGCATGCTAACCGGTCTCACACAATCATCCTAAAACAAAGTCAACATGTGACCTCCCATGTCTCTAGAACACACTCATGCCAAAGAATCTTGCTGCTCCTAGATTCTCCATGACACACCCCTGAACTAGCTTTACCTTTAGTTCAGCAATACCCTGTATATGTAACTCTACAACAAGCACATCATACAGTAATAGGATAATGTAGCTAATATTATCCAACCTGGTAAAGAGAAACACAATGATCAAACCTCCATTGCCCTGCAGTGAATACAAGACCATTTATCCTGATCTTCCATCTCACGTATCCATTTCCGCTCTTCTTCATCCTGAACATCCATTCATCTCTCAGTGCTTACTTCCAGCTAGCCACTCTACCCAAAATACCTATTTGGTTCTCCTCCAAGGAATCACATCCTCATCCATGCCAAGCTCCCACTGTCTCCTGGATCTACCTATTCTGCTTCTTCAATAACTTCCTGGTCCTATGCCATAAGTGAGCAACAAGAAGTGTAAAGAAGGGAAATGACAAATTTAAGAACTTACTTACACCTTCAGTCCTCCATATGGGCACTTGAGACTCCATAACAGCTTGTTGTCCACCCAAAATTCATCTCAATAACCAATGCCGATCACATCTCAATCTGCACCCGACCGATGTTGGTTCCCTGCGACTGGCCCCTTGCCGATGTCATTTTCCCCTGGCCGACACCGGTAGTTATCTGCCCTGAGTCACTGACATCGGTCTGCACATAGTCGACGTTGGTCCCTGTCTGGATGCCGATGCCGGTTTTCCTGTCGACATCGGTCTCTATGTTTTTCTAGTGAGACCTAACTTTTTCCTGTGAGCTCCTTTTGGATCAAATCCTTGTCCAAAACACCCTTGCTCTGCTTAGAATTCTTTTGAATCTTGTGCTAAACTCTGTCCGTCACCTTCTCCTTGAAAACCAAGGCTTTCCTGTTCTTGTCACTAACATCGAATTCCTCAAGAAACATCACCTTCTTCTTCTGCATATAGAAACCACGATCCATACCTTCCAAATCTGAAAGCATATCCTTTGACTCAAGAACAAGCATCTCCTTCTTATCTATGTGACCAAGCCTATCAAGCTACATCTCTGAATCTACAGTTGAAGTAGATAACCTAGAAAGAGAGTCAGTAATACAAGTAGATAGATAAAGTGTACCTACTTTCTTACCTCTAGCTACAACAAGTGTACCCTTGGTAACCTTTCAAGAGTCCGCTGTGAGAGTTACTGTGCAACCCTCATCACCCAAACTTTTAACAAAAATCAAATTCCGCTCCAGAACTGGGACATGCATGACCTCTTTTAACACCCATGTGTTACCTGTCTGCATTTTTAGCTTCACTTTCCCTTTGCCAACAATCTGACAAGGCTTACCATCCCCTACACAAATTTCTCCAAGGTCTCCCTGGACATACTCATGAAAAAATTCCCTATGTGGGGATGCATGAAAAGAGGCACCAGAATCTAAAACCCAAGATTCTACTTTATCCAAAGAACATACCAGAGCATCCCGTGCAGTTTAATCTGCAACATCTGCTTCTTCTTCATGTCCTTCATGCTAATCTTCACCTGATCTGCAATCTCTCTTTAAGTGCCCTTGCTTTTCACACTTCCAGCAGGTTATTCTACCATACCTAAACTTAGATCTCTTGCCTATCTTGGACCTTGATCTCCCACGCTCTATCTTTTCTCTTTGCCTTCCTCTGCCTTCAACACTCAAAGCATTCCCTGATGACTCACCTGTGCTTTTCCTGCGTATCTCTTCATTCAAGATCACACTCACAACATCATCCACTTTTAAGACTTTTAAAGGAGACACAGTATTAGAAACTGCCATTACCAAACCTTCCCAACTTTCAGGTAATGAACACAAGATTAAGAGAGCTCTAATTTCATCATCAAATACAATATTGACTGAACTTAACTAGTTTACCAAACCATGGAAATCACTAAGATGGCTATGAACAGATCCACCTTCCAACATTTGTAAATTAAATAAACGCTTCATAAGAAATACCTTATTAGAAGCTGAGGGTTTTTCATATAAATTTGCCAAAGATTCCATCAATTCCACTGTTGTCTTACACTATGATAAGCTGGAAATCACAGATGATGCAAGACTCAATCTAATAGATTCCAGAGGCTTCCGATCAAGAACCTCCCATTCTTCATCTTTCATATCTGAGGGTTTGCAATTAACCCCACCCAACAGTAAGTACAAATCTTTCTGATACAGATAATCCTCAATCTGCATCCTCCACAGTTGGTAGTTCTTGCCATTAAACTTTTCCATTTGTAGCTTACTGTCTTCTGCCATTGCTCAACTCCCACTCAAACAGAAACCCTGTGAGTAACATGTAATCAAAACACACTAACCAGATCTAATCCAATCTGTTAGTATCCCAACCAAAAGCTCTGATACCACTTTGTTGGGGGGATCACAAGAACAACTTACAACTCAATGATCTTACACTTAGAAGGAACTTCCTTGCCTTCCTTATCTTGTGCAAATTACAATACATGCCAATGGGTCTATAAATAGATCCCTGACTTAAACAATAACTTAGACTCTTAATTTAGACAATTATCCATGCAGCTCAAGACTCTAATTGGCCTTTACATGCAAACACTTCGTTCACTTAACTAATTGTCCATGCAACGAACAGTTCTGGAACACACAGGTGACTGACGTCGGTCCCTGCTTGTCTGGTTCTGCCGATGTCAGCCGACTCTCTGTCATCACCGATGGCCTTCTACACTGGTCACGATCGACGTCGGTCCTACTGTCGATGCCGGTGCTCCTGGATCTCAGCAACCTTCTATTCCTTCTGTTTGCAAAGAGTTGAAGCTTTTAGCTCCGCAACTTAACAGTCTTTGAGTTTTGAGATCCTGGATTGGAGAGGCTCTGACCACTGGCCAATTAAGCTTCACATTTCTTTGAATTATATGCAGAGAAAACCATCATTAAAATTTCAACTCATGTGGCTTAGGGACCAGGCTTTGTTTGGCCGAGTTGCTAATTGGTGGAGAATTGGGAGGCCAGCGGCTGGTACAGCAATGTATACTTTTGCTAAGCTGCTCCAGTTCGTGAAATATCAGCTCAAAAAGTGGAATATTTTGAGCTTTGGGAACATCTTTCAAGAAAAGAAAGAGGTGTAAAAGGAGTTCAATATCATTACCAAGATGATTAAAGAGGATGGGTTGTTTGACTCTTTATTGAGGAATGAAGAAAGGGCTGTTAAGAGGATGGAAGAATGGGAGTTGAGGGAGGAAATTTTTTGGAAGCAGAAAGCCAAGGTCGAGTGGCTGCAGGAGGGTGACAAGAATACAGCCTTCTTCTTCAACTTGGTTAGAGCCAAGCAATATGGAAATATGATAAATTATTTGGTTTTGGATAATGGAGAGACTATCTCTTCTATGAGGGATATGTGTAATGAAGTTGTACAGTATTTCACTTCTATTTTTAGAGAAGAAGGACAGAGGGGAACTGCTGTTGAGGATCAGATACTCTCATGTATTCCCAATTTAGTTTTTTGAGAGATGAAGGAGTGGTTGATGCATCCAATTAACATTGAGGAGCTTAAAAAGATTGTCTTCATGATGAAAAAAGGTAAGGCGCTAGGCCCAAATGGATTTTTGATTGAATTTTTTTAGGAGTTTTGGGAAATCATCAAACTAGATTTGTTGGCTGTAGTTCAAGTGTCTCAAACTACCAAACAAATGCTTCAGGCCTTGAACTCAACTTTTTTGGCTCTCATTCCCAAGAGAGAAGGGGCTGATCGTTGGCCTATTACCCTCTGCAATGTTGTCTATAAAATTATGTCAAAGTTGATAGCTGAAAGATTAAAAAATTGGCTGGGGGTGTTGGTCTCAGAGGAATAAAGTAGCTTTGTGGAGGGGTGACAGCTTTTAGATGGGATTGTGGTGGCTACTGAGGCTATCCACTCCATGGCCAAGTCTAGGGAGAAGGCAATGTTCATGAAACTAGACATGTCTAAGGCTTATGACAGGGTTCAGTGGTCCTTTCATCAGAAGGTTTTCGCTGCCTTTGGTTTCGAGAAAGATTGGATCAGATGGGTAATGAGTTGTGTGAATTCAATTTCATTCTCTATTTTGGTGAATGGGGAGCACTCAAAACTCTTCGGAGCCTTGCGTGCTCTGTGGCAAGGGGATCCATTATCTCCCTACTTGTTTCTTCTTCTGGCGGAAGGTCTTGGATGACTGATTAGAAAAAATATTGGTGAAGGTGCTATTTAGGGATGGAGGTGGGGAGGTGACCTTTCGGTTCTTTCTCATCTTCAGTTTGTGGACGATGTGGCATTGATGGAAATGGCTACTATGAGGGAGGCAGCCAATATTCACAACATTTTGGATGCTTACTTGGTTGCCATGGGACAGGTAATTAATGAGGATAAGTCTTCCATTTTTTTCTTCAACACTTTGCTACCCATTCAAAGAAGAGTGGCTGACATTCTTTGTTTCCAAATTGGTAGCCTTCCATTTCTTTATCTTGGTATCCCTATATCTGCTAGGAGATAGTCCAAGGAATTGTGGCAGGGGATTCTGGACAAGTTCAGGGCTAAGGTGAATCACTAGACCAACAGGTGGCTATCCTTCACCAGTTGGGTACAATGGATCCAATCGGTGGTACAGGCGCTTCCTCTATACAGGTGTATGCTCCAGGTGGCACCGGTGAGTTTTGTTAAGGATCTTGACTCCTTGGCAAAATAGTTTTTATGGGTAGGTAACTTGTCTTCGATGAAGTGGAGCCTGATTAGGTGGGAGGTTGTTTGCAGCCCAAAAAGGTTTGGTGGCCTGGGACTGTGGTAGTCAGTCCTGGCAGGTACGTCCCTGGCAGCAAAATTGTATTGGAGATGGTGTGAGGAACAAGATCGAGTGTGGGCCAGGATCTTGTCATATAAGTATTTTTTTGGGGTTCCTACGAAAGATATCCCCATATATAATTTGTCGGGTAATGGATCGGTGATCTGGGATACTCTTAAAAAAAGAGCTACTTTGATCAAGAGAGGTCTTTTTTGGATCTGTAAGGGGAGTAATGAGGCACAATTTTGGCATGATTCGTGGGACAGTTTTCCCCCTCTAGTTACTCAGTATCCACATCTAGATGGTCTTGCACAGAGATTTAGTGAGGCAGGATGGATTAAGGTGTGTGATTACAAATCCTTCCTTCTTCATGGTTAATTGACAAAGGCGAGGTGGAAGGAGAAGGAAGAGTGGATGATTATTGGTATGGAGGCTGAGTGCGCTGAGCTTCATAAGATCCTTGTTGGCCGCTACTATTGCGCACTCAAGGAGAGTGACTTGTTGGCTTGGTCCCCTCATCCTAAGGGGAAATACACGGTCTTGATGGGTTACTGGGAGTTGATAGCGCAATAATGTGGTACTGGAGGGGAAGTTCCATGGTGGAAAAGAGTGTGGAGCAGCTTATCGTGGCCGAAGTGCAATTGCTTTATCTGGACATTGATTGGGAATCGTTGTTTAACCTAGGAGAATATTAGACAGAGAGGCTTTGTTGGCCCTTCATTTTGTGTCCTGTGTAATGGAGCAGAGGAGAAATTGTCTCATTTATTTTTTAGTTTCCCTTTCACTCTTCATTTGTGGCACACTTGGTGGGATGCATGGAGGTGTCAATGCTTGCACGCCTCTTCCCTGGTTGAGTTTTGGTCAAGATTGGGTAGGCTGCCTTCTGCTGCTCACTTCCTATAGGAGGCGTGGTATGCTAGACCCATTTTTATGTTGTGGCAAGTTTGGCTTGAGCAAAACCACCAAATTTTTAAAGAGGAAAAGTTAGTGATTCACCAAGTATGGAGCAAAATTATTGGAATGATACAGGAGACTGTGGAAGCTAAGAGTGAAATCATTTTACCTCTGGAACAGGGAGATGTAGAATTGGTTAAAAGGTTAGGCATATAGAGTATCTCTCCAGCCTCTGCTTACGTCAGGCGTGGCTAATGTGGGAAGCAAAAAATTTAGAGGAGTGGGAAATGGACACCCCCTCCTGAAGGTTTTTTTAAAATTAACACTGATGGTTCTTCCAGAGGTAATCTTGGCCCAGCTGGGATAGGTGGGATTGGTAGGGATTCCTCTGGAGCTATTGTTTTTATTTTTTTAGCCCACATGGGAGAGCAGACGATGAACATGATGGAAGGATTAGCTATTCTGTATGTGTTGAAGAGAGCTTATGATTTAGGCTAGCATAGGGTGAAGTGTGAAGCCGACTTGCAAATTCTAATTAATATGATTTAGGAGAGGAAATTTAATGATGTGAGCTGGCAACTATCTTTGATAGTGCAACAGATATTTTAGATTAGTTCGCTTATGGATTTTATGTCCTTTGCTCACGTTTTGAGGAAATGGAACGGGGCAGCAGATTGCTTGGCAAAGTGGGCTTCTGAGGATATTGGTGGCCGCAGGGTGGATGAATGGGCGATGTTGCCCGAGGAGGTGTGTCAAAACCTAGACAGGATTCTTAGAGAGGACGTAAATGGTGTTGGGACGTGACAGTTTTTGGTGTTTGGTTTCTATGGTTTTCTTGGATTTTTGGGGCTTTAGCCCTTTCCTGTATTGTAATATTTTCGGAGATTAATAAAGTTTTTACCCCTTTTTATAATAATAATAATAATAATAATAATAATAATAATAATAATAATAATAATAATAATAATAATAATAATAATAATAATAATAATAATAAGAATAATAATAAGAATAATAATAATAATAATAATAATAATAACCCAAAATAATTTAATTTCATAATTAAAAAAATGTTGGTTAAAGTGTGTACTCCTGATAATTATATTAAAAAAACAAAAAGTGAATATAATTATTAAAAATCATTTTTCCCATTGAAAATCTCAATCTTCCTATTTTTTTTTCTTTAGAGTCACTCATTTCCTCTATATTTGAGACATATTTTTAAGTATTTTATTAAATACTTATGATGCCATACTCATGTAGCATTCAAGATCATAACAATTATAGTTATAAATTTTAGATTATAATATTTTTTATTGGCATATACATTATTTATAATCATATTATCAAATATAAGAGCAAGATTAATATGATCTTTTAATATATAACATTGTATTGTAATTAATATAAATTTAAATGGAAGTATTTTTAAACTTATATTCGATCATTTTTTTTTAAGTTAACTTATTACTAAAATTGTTAGATTTGTGATTTTTTTTGTACAACAATTTCTTTACAAGGGTTTATTTTATTTTTTGGAGTTGATGGATGCAATTGTGAAGGATAATATCTTGATTATGTATTGAAATTGAAAAATATAATATATTGATGATGTTTACATGTAAATACTACTAGCCCTCACAAATTAAATTCAAGGAATTACTAGGATCTAAAAGAGTTCATTGCTATTTTATTTAACTTTTTTTTAAAGCTACTTAATTGTAATACCCAAAATATTTACTTGTTTAAATAAAATAACATAATCTTAACAATAATACAACTTATTTTGGATGGTATTAAATTAGGATTGTGTGCCTTCAAATGTATGTGGCACATCATGTCTCAAACAATGAGAAAACATTCTCATTTATTTTATACAAAAAATCACATTTACAAGAATTATTTTTCCTAGTAGCTTTTGTTTGATCAATGCTTCCATGTAGGGGTTAATTTTTAGAGTCGACATTGCCTCAAAAAGAAATTATGGTTATTTGTTCAACATTTCTATTCAAAATCTATGATATTTAATTGAAGTGTAAATATACATTTCTATAATCATTCATAAATATTTATGTAGTCCTAAAAAGAAATTGACATTGTACCCAAACTTTCTTGTTTCATTCCATATTATGTTCAAAATATTTCAATTATATATTATCATTAAAAAGCACTAAATATATTCGACTGCCAAATTTAACTCCTACAATTTTTAAGGGATTCATACTTGTCCTAATAAAAAATTGATATTTTATTTAACGACATATTTTAATGAATTATGTACTTATTTAATCTTGTCAATTGAATTACAACTATTTTAGGGGATGGGATGGAGGTAAATTTTTAACTTAAAAGATCTTAGAGAATCTTGCTCCAAAGAAAGTACCTTCATAACATAGATGATTCTATCCATATATTTACTATAAAGCATTGGATGCATGGGTCTCATATTTGGATTTTCCTTGGGAAATATATATTTTTTATCTCTAACTCCCTTTGTTGGGATATTAAAAATGGTAGATCTGTTAACTTATGGAAGGATCCCTAGTCTAGTGTGTGTTCTTTTTGCTATCATCCTTCCCTCAACATTTTATGTGTAATTTCCAAACCTATAGGGACTCCTAGTTTGTACTCATTTGGTTGAAACCCAAATTATATAGGGCCTTCAGAGAATATGGAAAAATGAAGTCTTTATGTGACCAACCATTCCTGTGTTCTTATTTCTTTTCTTGAACTCTCACCATAATAGTTGCTCAAAGGGGATTGATAATTAAAAATAGAATGGAGTTTGGCAATTTTTGGTGAAACAAGGGTACAATAAGTTAATCCTTAATATTAATGCTCCAATATGCCTTATGGATTTTATTTGGATTCCTCAAGGACTTCCTATTTAACATAAATCTATGGTTTATCATGAAGACATTTTTTTTGAGACAGACTTCAAAGGGTTGGTTTTCAATGGCCCTCTTAGTGCATCTTCTATAAGAATTACTGTAAAACCCAAAACTATGTCCTCCTTCATTAAAGCTTTTCCATGGAGAATTTGAATTTGATTAAAAAAATGAATGGACTTTAGGTATCAACAAGTTCTATTTAGGAACTTTTGATTTACTAAACTTAAAAGAGAGGTAAGTAAATTAGAAGTATCTAGGTGATGGTTTCATATTTGATCATCTAGAGCTTATTGAAAGAAAGAAACTATAATCTTTAGCGACCTATCCCTTTCTGAAGTAATCCTTACTCTTAAAATAGAGACACCTTTAAGAGGTTTTTAAGTCTTGAGTTCTACCTCATAAAAATAAAATAATAGGAGAGAATCACCAAATTATTAATGGAATTTATTCAAAAATAATATTAACCTCCCTTCTTAAATCAACAAAAGGTTAATGGATTCTTAGAAGCCCTTGAGCGATAATTATGTCAAGCTAAATTTTGATGTGGAATTCAAAGCTAACCTAGGTTTGTCTGGAGGTGGAAGAATTTTGAAAGATATTCTAGGTCAAGTGATTACCTATTATACCTTTAACATTCCATGGTTTTCAAATAATTCAGCTAAAGCACAAGCTCTTCTCAGAGGTTTGAGAACTGCTATTGATTCTAATTTTAGGAAACTATTTATGGAAGCTGATTCTCTCTTTATTATCAATGCTAATAATATTTGATTAATGACAACTCAATTCAATCATTCAAAATATTATCCATGTCATTTTTTTTGTGTATAATTCTTTCTCCCAGACCAAATCTCATGTAGATTTCTTCATTAACTTTGGAGCTCTTCACCTTCCTCCTAATAAATATTGACAATCTAATCAACCCCCTCTTTGGGAATATGCAAATAATTAATTAGAAAAAGGTTTGACTCATAACTTTCCAATTGATCAAACTGTCTTCAAAGGAACTGATGTTCTAAATTTTAGAGAGTCTATTGTAATCATAGGTTTTCCTCCTTGTTTTAAATTCTTGGATTGATTGTGTTTGAGGTTCTTAAATAAGACATGGTTTTTGTTTTGCATTCAAATGTCAATATATATTTCAGAATAGTGGTCTTAGTTTAGTTCTCAAAGGATGTTCTAGAAGTTGGTAACCAATGTTTTTAGAGTTAGTGTTTTCTTGCACTCCCAAAGTTGTTCTATGGTGGTGCTTCCTTCATGTACTCAATTAATCTGGGAGGTATTCTCTATTCTTAGTTAATGGTTTTATTTATAAAAATCCAAAAATTCTATTAAATACATCTTTTATCTTTCTTGATTTGATCAACAAAATTAGATTTTGTGTACTAAGGGGTAAAAGCCCCTTTTACTTTATTATTCTCTATCAAAAACTTTTGAACACAAAATAATTTCATAAATATAAGATGCACCTTAATTAACTATCCTCCACTACTAGGACCATTCTCCTAATACCGTAAAAAATAAGACTGACCCTTCAAATTTAATAACTGGTCCACTTTGTAGTCTCACTCACACCAAATGGCAAGATTACATAGTACAATATGGCCTACATGGTAAATTTAGGGTGGACATACCATTAGATCATTGTAATCATTGACCATTCTATATGTATAAGTGGAAAAGATTTTAGTTTTTGAAACACCAAACATAAAAAATTTAACTAGATGGCTTTTACAACTTTAACATACATCTTTACGAGCAACCTAACCCATGATAAGACTTCAAAAAAACTAAAGCAAGGAATGGTGGTAGATATGGATCAAATTTGAAGGGTTGATCTTAATTTCAAAGTGAAGGGCATACATTCATCCAGCCCTTCCATGATGAAGGGCTATACAAATATTTACACTTCATTTGACATTAGTAAAATAATTATACACTTATTAAAAAAAGTTAAATATTTAATATGTGATAGTTTTTGTTGATAAATATGCAATCAAGCTATGGTTTTATGTTGTGAAAAAATAACCAAACAACAATGTACAAAGGTACTTTAGTCCCAAGACCATCATGTGTGTGAGAAACATATAGATCTATTGGTCTAGTGGAAGAGACTTTCATGATTTTATATGCTTCCATGCATCATAAATATCATTCCAATCTACCTCATTTAGGGCATGAGGTACACAAAGGGAGACAAACAATAACATATTTAATGTGTTAAAAGAAGGTTTAGATTTGTCATCATTCTTTATCATGTTTAACTTTGAAAAACCTCTTTAACATACTATTATATTTACTAGAATAAAAAGAATAGCTTGCTGTATGCACATCAAACATGGAAACCCTTCAAACCATTCATGGTCACCTCCACATAGATCCCATGTTGTAAACATATTTTTTTAGATACGGTTTATAAATGGAATAAACAAATTCATCTATCTTACCTAAACATTTGATAGTATCCACAATAGGGGAGTTCTCAATACACAATTTTTCACATCAACATGTTAACGATCTTTTTATTTGAAGGTCTATATCATCCATCTCCTCGTAATAGTTATGAGGAATAAAAACCTTAGTAACATTAAATATAGGTAAATCTGTGAACCTTGTGTCTAAAGAATCAATAACTTTAACTACAAAACTTTTTCCCAATTCAATGCAATCATCTAATGTCACTAATATTTGTGAGTTAAGCAAATTCTCAAATATCAATGCATGTACATGCATTGTACCTATTCCATCTACAAACTCGAGAGTTCCTCAATGTGATCTATTTAAAAA